>KE505342.1:11601-33478 GCA_000441515.1 Elaeis oleifera | reverse complement strand
AAAAAAAGAAGCATAGATTAAGAAGAGCGAAGATGATAGAAGAGATAATTTTGGTCAGGACATTCATCAAGTATTAGATGAGAATGAATCGAGACAGAATATGTATTGACTGCTCTACGATCATGACCATGTAACATATACCTCTTTTGTAGGAATGAAATGGTTAAGCGGTTGTAACTATAGAATAAAATGTTCTTATGGTATACTTGTTATTAGGAATGATAATGCAACGTAATCTAGCTATTGGTTCCATTCTTTACATGGTATCAAAGTAGGTTTATTCACAAGTCCCTTGGTTGATAGCAGCTTTTGTGTCTTATTGTCAAGTTGGTTCGATCTCTATGCTTCAACTTGAAATAAATATCTTGGCTACCATCTAGCTATTTATCAAGTATTGGATGAGAGTAAAATATCTTTCGAGAATAGCAGATTTTGTGTCTTATTGTCAAATTGGTTCAATCTTTATGCTTCAACTTGAAATAAACATCGTGGCTATCATCTAGTTGTTCATCAAGTATTGGATGAGAATAAAATATTTTTCAATTGTAACCACCGGCTCAGAATAGAATATTTATTGATTATCCTATTGATCTCTGATTCTGTCGCACGGGATCTCATGATTTTATCCTTTAAAAGACGCCTCACGGGAGAGAGAAGGTTTCAATCTATATAAGTCATACTCCCTTTTGACTCACAACTGATGTGGGACTAAAGATACCTTCTCTATACCATAACACACACCATGCCATGGAGGTAGAGGATAAATTTCTTCACCTTGGGACCTGGTACTAGAAATTTTTACCGAGTCCAAAAAATTTTGTCAATATTAAAAGAGATATTTCAGTGGGTGAATCAGTAGTAGAAGTAAAGAATTGATGCAGTTGTTGGTTCTAGCCAGCCTTTAACAACTTCAGACAAGTGCTTGTAATTGCAGAACAGGGACCATTCGTTGAAAACTAAGATTCTTGAAGGCAATGGATTCAACAACAGAGGATTTTTATAGAAAATCCTCAAATTCCTTTTCTTCCAATAGCACCATAAGGGTTTTTTAAATAAATGCTCCACAAATTCTGTACTGCAGCTATAAAGGATACAACCACCAACATACTTAGTTTTTGCAGGAAATCTCTAGTATTTAAGTTATTCATGATAGCCAGCTAAAGGAACATTTTACCTTCGGTGGAGCACTAATGTTCCATAGAACGGTGTCCATTTACATTCTTTGAAGGCAATGGATTCAACAACAGAAGATTTTTTATAGAAAATCCTCAAATTCCTTTCTTCCAATAGCACCATAAGGGTTTTTTAAATAAATTATGCTCCACAAATTCTGTACGGCAGCTGCAAA
This sequence comes from Elaeis oleifera, assembly GCA_000441515.1. NCBI lineage: Eukaryota > Viridiplantae > Streptophyta > Magnoliopsida > Arecales > Arecaceae > Elaeis > Elaeis oleifera. The sequence continues at coordinate 32,130 of KE505342.1, read as the reverse complement.
GGATACAACCATCAACATACTTGCTCAGTTTTCTTTGCAGGAAGTCTCTAGTATTTAAGTTATGCATGATAGCCAGCTAAAGGAAACATTTTACCTTCGGTGGAAAAATAATGTTCCATAGAACGGTGTCCATTTAACTTACCTAGAGTTGGAAAATCGATATAAAGACCCAAAACCGCTGGAGCGGTAGCCCAGTTGGAATGCGCTTAGGCTTCCACCCAAGTGATCCGAGTTCGAGGCATGGGTTTTGTTGATTAAATATCTGAGGGCTCATTGTGGAAAGGGGGCACTCGATAATGGCTTCCGAATTGAACAGACGCCCCCGGCTCTCCTTTTTATTTTTACCACAAAAAAATGACCCAGAAGAGTACTTACCTAAACCTTCCAATTTCTAAATCAGATCATTTGAAGAAGAATTTAGCTCGAAATCAGAAAGAAGAGCATGAAGATTGCTAGATTCTAGAGCTTTTGAGGAAAGGAAGGTTTGTCATTTGGAGTTGGAGAAACTAGCCTCAGAACCAAATTTGTGCCTACTAAATGAATATAAATGGGGAAAAGGTTTCGAGAGGTGCCTCAATGAGCCAAGAATCCTTTCAAAAAATAGCATATTGCATCCATTTCCAACAATAAAAAGGAGATCTGTTCCAAAAGGGGGGAAGGTATCAATAATATCCTTCCTGATTTTAGAACATTTTTGGCTGGGTTTCCAAGAGAGGTAGAGTTTGACTCTCTTGAAGTAGGTCCAAGAAATGAATTTTCTCTAGAAATTAAGGTCATTTTCAAGGAACCTCCATCCCCATTTAGCTAAAAGGGCATGGTTAAAAGATTCAAGATCTTTGATTCCAAGGCTCCCTTCTTCTTTGCCCAAAAAAATTTTTCCGGTTGATCTTGCAGGATGTTATGTAAGTGGTTTCAAAACCTTTCCAAATTAAGGCTTTTCTAATAGCATCAATATTTTGACAACCCAATACTGTAGCTTCAAAAGCGACATATAAAGCCGTGTCATGGCTTTTAGAGAAGAATTAATCAGCCAGTCTATCCTTGAAAGAAAGAAATTTTCCTTCCCAAACTGTGGCATGGCTGATAATCCCAGTCAGTCCGCCCCCAGAGATTATCACTGTACAATTAAGACAATCTGTTATAATTTTCCTTCTTCAAAAGACCATATACATCAAGGCTTGATATCATGTATCATGGCACAAGACTACTATAAATTGGCCTCTCAATGGGCCATCATGGCTTGATCTAACAAGTTGACATCGAAGTATTAGATTAGGCGTGGAATAATCTATTCAAGACATAAACTGGGCTGATTGGACCAGTACGTGGCCAACCAACGGAACACATATTTTGGTTACATGGCCATGGATGAGATTGGATTGGATTAGGCCTGATCATAGGATTGGGTAACGAAGGTCGAGCCAATCAGAGGACATAATATGTACATGTAGCACCAATTTTGCTTTATAATTCTGGTTATTACTTGAAGGCCGAGGGCTGGCTAAGCCTTTTCGAGGTATGGCAAATAAAAGCTTTGGACTACCATTATATGCAGGATTTTTTAAAAAATATTCTTTTTAAAAATTATTTTCAATCTATCCCTAGGCCGAACTTATTTTCCAATCTACCCTAATTCGATTGACTAGGATGCCAGATATTGAAATCGCATATTGAAAATGCAGTTTATATTTGAAATCGCATGTCCAACATGCGATTTCATGCTGATGCAACCACCCACGTTGGATAAGAGCCGTTTGATTTTAAATCGAAACCGCATGTCTGACATGCGATTTCAAATACGAAACCGTATATCCCACATGCGATTTCCATCCACGATTCTCCAAACCCTCTTGTGGTCCTCCATGGTCTGCTTCGCCCACCCGACAGGCGCCTTTCGTGGTCCCCACCCTACGATCGGCCTCCTCTCACCATACATCTTTCAGTCCCACCTTGCAGCAATCGGTATCTACCCTCTCGACTGACGTCTGCCCCTCGACTGGCATCAGTCCCCTTGCCACGACCAGTGTCCGCCCCTTTCCTACTCCCCCTCCCCGATCAGCTCCATTCCTCTCCCTCTTGCCCTGCCACCCACACACCTCCCCACACCCCAGAAAAGAACCAACCGTCATGGCCCCTCCTCCCCTCGAACGGTGTCCCACACCTCCGACCGGCCCTCCTCCTCTTTCGGTGCTCTCAGGCCCATCTCCTTTACCTGATAAATTTATTAAATATTTTATTTATCCTTTAATGCTTAAAGTATTAAAATAATTTTTAAAATCCCTAATGATTTTTCTTTGGTGTTATGTTAATTTAGAAGCATGCTTAATATATTTATTTAATTTTCTGTATGAATCAATACAATGCTCAAATCATATTTTGATTATCATCAGATATATCCTAGCTACATTCATATGTATGTATATATATATACATGTAAGTTGATGCAAGTTTATTTGTAATATCTTTTTTCTTGATAGCATTGCTAAATTTATCCTTTTTATTGTATATATAGTGAAATATGGTGAAAACTATTGCAGCCTTGTGTTACATTAATGGCTCAATAGTTAACGGACCATATGACATTGAGTACACTGAGCGATGTAAAAAGCCATTAGAATTAAATTTGAAATGAAATATGAGGAGTTGGAAGATAAATTTTATAAGATCTTTCGTATTGATAGAAGATAAAATAAAATATTAATAATATATAGATATCCACAAATTGTGCAACCATCGCTGATCAAATATGAAGCTGTTCTGATTATCGATAATGATGATCTAGAGATAATCTTTTCAACAGTAAGTTTTCATCTATATTTATCCGGTGCAGAGTTGTACATAAACATGCAACCGATAGAAGATGTTGGAGATATTCGTGATCGAGATAAAAGTTGCACAGGAGCCTCCAACCCACACTCACCACCATACGGAGGAGGATGTGCGACCAAGTGAAATAGAACCAACGCATCATCGGAAGCAACATATACAGATGAGGAGATGGCCACCATGTAGGACATGACTCATATATTAGATGAATTCGTCATGATTTATGTCACCATCGTGGCTTATATAACGAACTGATCTGTATGGATCCAATGCATAAAACTTTATGCATTTTCAATGAGGATATTCCCTTTGTATGCAAATATTGTCTCGTAATTTCGAAATCAAATTAATTATAATATCATATTAAATTTTATTGTTAATAAACTATAAATTTAATTATTAATATGACAATATGAATTCTAAGTCCATAAATCCTAAGGTGTAAATCTTAAATCCTAAGTACAAATTTAAAATACTGATCCGAAATCGAAGCCTCACATTTAAAATCCAAATTTGGCATATGGAAAGTCTGATCGACCGGCCCATCAAATTGATCGACTAGTTTGGAATGGCATGCTGACCTAGAGAATTCCACACGATCGATCAGTGGTCTAGATCGGGCACGACCGTTCTTCTTGGTTTAAGTGCGGTCAACTGCACTGCTCCCGATCGACCTGTGTGGAATGGCATAGTCGATCGATCGACCTATTTTGATCGTGATCGATTGGTGCTCTCGGGTTGGTTGCAGTCGATCGCATGGGCTTGGTCAATCGAGGCCTGATACTTCAATCGGTCAACCAAGTGGGTCTTGGGTGGGCTGGCTCCGATTCTACTACAGTCGACCACACAATAGCCGATCGATCGAATTGAAACCTTTTGTGCATAGGACCTAAATCTTGATTTATTAAATATTCACATGAAATTTAATTAATTTATTTTAATTTATTTCGAACATTTCATATCACAGCTTGATCTGTCAAAACAAAGAACACATGCGCAGAAAAATATCAAAGTCATAATTCAAGAACAGATACATAGTCATAATTCCAATTACAAACAATACATAAGTAATAAGTCCAAATACAAATGATACATATGTCTGGCTTATAAATACAAAAAATACATCCATCATAATTTCAAATACAAACAAAAAAAGATCAAAGACCATGGATCGAAGCATCGTATACCGTAATTGAAAGCCGAGGGCTAAGCATCTGCTGGAGGGTCCTATGATGGTGGAGGAAATTGATGATAAAAGTACTATACGAACTGATCAAATTGTGCAAATCTTTTGTCTAGATGTCTCGTCAGAGATATCTCCGTGCATCTATTCGAGCAGACAATGCTCGTAGATGGAATGACTGCTGATTAGACTGTGTAGACTGGCTAGGCTGAGCGATAAGGATAGATTGTGTACTTTGAACATGATGCATAGGTTGATCTCTATCAGCAGGCTTACCTTCTTCTGCACTTTGTTTTTATCCATATCATCTACACATCTCCATACCCCATCAGAAAAATATATCCCATACATCTTCAGGATAAATGATTGTAGATATCAGTGGGTTTAAGCTTAATAATTTATCATCATCATTGATAGAGACATCAAATGTCTCGAAGATAGTAGTCATGATAGCTCCATAGGATAAACAAGATTTTGTACTTTGAAAGCATTCACTCATATAATGTATCATCATATATGGCAAATTAACCTTGCTACCCGAAAGCATCATGTGCAGGAGATAAACATCTAGAAATGATATATTGTCTCTATGACTCCCTCGAGATAGAAAATTAAATGTGAAAATATGATGAATAAGTCGGTTCAACAAAGGCAATGCACATGCACTAGATTTAGCGGTACCAACTAAACCATTATCCTTATAAACATTTCGAGTAGAAGGAAGATATTTTAAAACTTGATGACTCCAACAAGTAATATTAAAATATTTATCATCATCTGATAGAATACCTAATATTTGACCAAACATGTTATAATCAAACTCAATACTCTTTCCTTTGACATAAGACAAAATAGAACAACTCGATTTGTCAAAACTAAAAGTTACTATAAAAATATTTCACTAAAGTGGGATAGGATGGCTTGTTAAGAGTAATCGTTGATGACCAACTCATTTTTTAAATAAAATCTAATTTGAAAATCACTAAATTGATCTAGATCTACTATCCTTCCCTCCATAATTTTTCTACAAGAAAATTAGATCTAAACTTTTCTCCACATTCATAATTTAAAAATAAATCTTCTTCGTACCTATGCACCATTTATTTATTTTTTTTTTATACGAGCTTTCTTTGTTCTCGATATACCACCTCTTTTTGAAGCCGTGGATTGATGTTAGAATAGAAGAGGATGAGAATTCAGGATAAAATTAAAGTGGCAATAAAGGATTAGATAGGGTACAAGATGGAAGAGGGTACAAGAGGAAGGTAATATGGAGGGAGGAGGGGGCCACCGTAAGAGGGAAGAAAGGTGCCTTGGGGGTGGGAGAGTTAAGGGTCGTGGCAAGGAAAAAAAAAAAGAGGAAGGATGGGGAAGATGAAGATACATGAAAGCGCATGTTTAATTTGTATTTACATAGTGAAAAAGTATGTTCAACATGTGAGTTCACTAAACTCGCATCCTCAATATGTGAGTTCCATGTGCGCTTGCATTGGATGGGTCTCATGAAAATCACATGTTGGAGAGGCATTTTTCTTATGAAATGCATCTTTATGATGCGAGAGTTCAGATAACCTGCATGTTGAAGATGCGAGTTCTATTTAAAAATTCAAGACGACGTGGATAGCCAGATCAGTCTGAAATTATATTTTGAACATGCGATTTCAAGACTAAAATGTATGTCCAACACACGATTTCAACATGTAACATTCTAGTCAATCGAACTAGAGTAGATTGAGAAATAAGTTTGAATTAAGGATAGATCGAAGAATAAGTTAAAAAAAATTTTAAACAAATTCCTTATGTGCAACCTGGTGATAGATGGTCTAGATTGGTTTTAGCTGAAGGGCTTCGGGCACAATGCTAAACTCAAAAATATTACTTTGGGAGTTGACCATTGCATAGGTTACTTTCCGTCAGTAATAATGCATTTTAGTATGCTTATCCGAAGGGAGCAACTACAACACATCACACCAGCTGAGTCACTTCGATAAGATAGCTCTCGCAGAAAGCTGCACTTTGATGCGAGGGTTTGGGAGCAGATGGCATGGATGTCATGCGAACTGCATTTATTACAACTCATTTTACCCAGAATTCATCCTGTGCACATGAACGCATATAATTTTTTATAAAAAAAGTTACCATCTGAAATTAATACCCCTGAAACTGCACAGCAGTTGAAATACGGCCCGAATCATTTATTTAATATTTAAATTATAGCTACGGGTGCAATTCCAGTCGAATCAAATTAGACCCAGACTTAATTAGATTAAAAATAATACTTGAAACCAACTTAACCCAGCTTAAATGTCAACCAAATTAGAGTTTGAACCGGTACTTTGATTATAACTAAAAAATATACTTAAATATAATATAATATAATATAATATTTTAATTATTAAATTAATAATATATATTTTATAGATAAATATATCATTATAAAATATATATACTTGACCATGCTTATGAGTCTTTGAGTTGTCTTTTGCTACTTGTTGCTGCTGAAATCGGACGAGGTCGAAGAGAGGACAATTGAGTCTCAAGCAGGGATGCTAATGCTGAAGTAACCTATAAAACAAATCTAAATCAAAGGTTGTAGCTTCGATGAGGATCCTCCGATGCTCAAGTTAGATTTAGAGAACAATGAAGCAGCAACGAGCTCTTTGAGAGGGGTTGATTGGCTTACCTGGTCCTCGAAACTTCGATGGTTATATAAAAGCTATCGAATAGCTGGTTGTACAGCTGTGAGATTGTGCGATCTTGAGATTGCAAGACTGTTAGACATATCATTGTGGGTGAGATAATCCAGCCTTCAATCACTCTTGTGAGATTGGAGGAGTCAGTTATGCTTGAGTTGATCCACTCAGGGTGGACAGCTCGGCCCTGCATAACGGTTGGTGGCTGTGGTAGTGGCTTGGTAATTTGAAGTAGCCTTCGACACCGCACTGATCCGAGCACTCGTGGCAATCGTCGATCCGAGGCTCTCATAGTAACCACCATAACACTACCCCTACTACTGAGTCTGAGGGTCAGGCAAAAAGAGTATCCCAAAAGTGCCTCGGATCGAGGGGCATATCTGCTTTTGAATTGACATCTGTCTGCAGCATTTAAAATCGATGACGTCAACTTAGCACAATTGACGCGGACGATTGTGAACGATGGGACCATTTAGGTGATAATCTTTTTTTCAAAATTTAATTATCCAGTGGTGGCTTTTCATTTCCTTCCTCCCTTTAAATTCGCACTTCAAGAGTGTCGAAAGGTGATAGCAACCTTTGCCTGTTCTATCGGTCTATTGTGATTCCTGGAGGTGAGATGGATCACAAGCACATGAAGAAGCTTGAATTGATATTAGCCCATAGGAGGTAGACCAGAGTTCTGTCCATTCGCCCACCGGCTCTGGTGAGGGGTGACACCCAGGTTTCGATCACTATATCAAAACCTGGGGTTGGAAGAGATGAGAATCCCATTTCGATCATTGAGCCTGCGATTCCTTTGCCGACAGTCATGGTGGCCACACTCGAGGAGACCTCATTAGAGAAAATATTGATGGAGCAAGCACAAGGAGAGGATATGAGCAACCACCCATCAAGAGCTTGCCAGAGGAGAGACGAGCGGAGGGTGCGATCGATCTTCTCGAAGGGATGCTGGAAGCAGTTACCGAGATTGATGAGTTTTGAGAGCTGGTGATGGGTGCCTAATGTATCTCTATAGCTGTCCTCCATGAAGGTCCCTCGCAGCCGACATCTTCTGCTCTCTCAGCGATAGAGAATCTCCAAGTCACAGCAAGACTCCTGAGAGACTTTCTTCCTCTGTTCAAAGGGCAGTCTTTGGATGAATGACGAGTGCAACCACAAATATTGAGTGCCTTCAGATCTCTCATTCAGGTAAAGATCTCCAAACACTTATTTTCAATCTTCTGCCACCTACAATGCTTTTGACATTTATTCATAAAATTTTACACGGTGGGACATTACCTCACTAATTTTGTTGGCTCCACCCTTGATGATCCATCCTTGAAACTTACGGTGGTGAGAGAGGAAGTTGATTTGTTGAAATATCAACTAGAGCAAATGGAGAACAAGAATGGCGAGCTGGTGAAGGAGCTCGACTCTTCTAAAAAGGGCCTCCACAAAGCTCAAGAGATGATTGATCGTCGAGATGAGAAATTGAGGCTAACTGAAAAGTGGATTGAGGCTCTCGAGTGGTAGAGATCTAAAGTGAAAAGGAGGGTCGAGAATCTCGAGAGACAGATTGAAAGTCTCGAGAGATAGAGGTTAGAGGCCGAGGGAGACTGCCACTAGATTCGTAATGATTTGGAGCAGCTGAGGAGGACACTCGGGGGAAGAGAAGTTGAGATCTTTTCTTTCTCAAAATTCATTCTCGAAGGAGTCCCAGCGAGGGTCCGACCAAGAGGGCCAGAACTTCAAAAGGGACAAACTGCAGAGAAAGAATACCTCAGGGAGATGGGCGCTCTGCTTTTAAAGGGGTTCAGGCATCTCCAGAACTATCTGTTGAAACTCGAGAGACCTTGTCAGAAGTGGAGAATTTGAAGAAGTTGGAGGAGAGGAAGGTAAATCATAAACTACTCTAGGATAAATTTATAGAGCAAGGGCTTTTACTAAAAAATTCTAAAATAAAAATATCGGTTGGTTAAGAATGGAGTCAAAATCATAATCCAAGCTTTCAAGGTGGCATTCTTCACGGGCTTCGAGAAGTGTAGAACCATCGTCTAGACGTATTTTCTCTCCAACCCTGTCGAGCCCTTGTAGACCGACTGTCTGGATGAGAGCTTGTTGGCTGTGGTGGCAGATAGTACAGAAAGATTTGTGAGGGCATCTCATTTTTCTGCTGAGGTGAGTAACATCGACACAAATATTCAGACTGAGGGGGATGTCAGCGCTGAGGAAGACTGCTTCGTAGATAGCTACCTTGTGATGCTTCTAAGTAGTGATTTATATATATTTTTTGTAATCTAGACCTTCTAGTCTTGTAATAGAATTTTCATAGGAATATACGCATTTGATTTTGGTTCCATGTATGGATGGATACAAATCATGCTCTGAGGAATACTGATCGAATATCAATATATATTGGGTACCTGGCTATAACTTGAATCATAAAACTTAATTAGCATTGTAATTTAAGCAAGTGCATAATCCGAGCTATTTTGAGCAAGGCATAGGCCGAGCCATAATTCGAGCTGAAGTTCAAGCTAGATTAAATTTAGTTAGAATCACAAAATACAGTAAATTATAATTTGAATTCTAATCCAGGCCAGATGTCTCATACCTATTGTACAACTTTCGAGAAGACTAAAATTCGAATCGTTTCCACATGGGGAGGAGTTGGCACACGTCTCGATGGTAGAAATTGTATTTGCCAGTGATTGCCATGCGTCATGCATCTGTTCGTTTTTTGCTGATTCATGTCTCCTGCAATTAATGCGATGATGGAAGACGGCCTTTGGAGGTTTATTTAGTCTAGAAATTATTTAAAGCCCTAGACAAGACCATGCGTAGGCTCTGCAAAGTTTTAGATTGTTTTTCTCTTTTTTTGGCATAGGCGCTTCTTTCTTCCGCCATCCTCTATGCTTTGAGAGAAATGGCCTCCATAGATTTTGCCTTTGTTCCATTAAGATTTCGATCTGAGCCATCTGAGAGGGATATAGTAGCACTTCATGGATAATACCAGATTCCTTCAGAGTTCTAGTTAGAAGTTTCGGGTCCGGATGATCAAGTCTGCCAACTACCTCTGGGATGGATGAGCCTATACGAGGAGTGTTTCTGAGCAGGGTTGTGGCTTCCTTTCCACCCTTTCTTTATTGCATTTCTTCAGTTCTTTGAGATATCATCATGCACGATTGTGCTGAACTCTTGGTGGCATATCTATGGTTTCATCGTAGTATGTGTCTTAGCTAGGATCGATTCCAGTGTTACATTCTTCCACCTTTTCTACCTTAGATGGCATCCACATTTGCACGTGTGGTGGTATGTGATGCCTCGAAAGAAGAAGGATGGCTTCCGTTTATAGTTTTTGAGCGTGCCTTCTACCGTCCATGGTTGGAAACCATGGTTCATCCTCATTTCTCAAATGTCAGATGAAGATTGGGGCTTCGTCGCCTGGGACAAACCTCAAGAGGCCGCACTAAAGGAACCCCGATGAGTGCTTGCTTGAAGCAGGATTTAGCAATTTTGCATGACTTCAAGGTTCCAGATCTGAAGGAGCTACTGTCGGCCCAGACACTATTTAACGTTGGCATCGGCCAAGTCATTTCCTAAGGTATATGAAGGTCGGCTGCTTATGCTTTGACTTCTTTTGATTTTCATTACTTCTACCCTGATAATCTGATTGTCTCGGTTGCAGAGGTGGTTGCTGGGAAGAGCTTGAGTCCATCGAAAAGAAGGCCCTACGAGAAAGGATAGCCGAGTCCATGGGTGGGCAGAGTACTCATGTTAGAGTTGGGAGTCCTGCGCAGCCATCTTTGGAGTAAGAAGAATCTGGGCCTTCTCTTGCTGGTGACTTTGAAATCGTGCGGGTGCAAGGTGGCTCGCTTGTCGCTTCGACTATTGCAGGCAATTGAGAGGACCAGACAGGCCAAAATTTTGAGAAGATAATTTTGAGCTTGCTTGCTCCTCCAAGTTCGCTGGCTTAACTAGTATCTCCCATTGTTGGTCCCCCCTCAAACGAGATGACAGCTAAGGCGACTAGTGCGTTAGGAGAAGCTCCAGCCACTCTGAGGCTCGAGGCTTTAGCTTTGAGGGACCTCAAGTTAGTGAGTGAGTTACTCTCTAGGATGCTTCTTCTTACTGATGCAAACGAGCTGCTAAACATCCTTTGAAAGGAGATGAGGAAAGCAGCTGTGAACTATCTCATCTGGATATGCTTCCTCCTGTAATTTTATTCATTTTGTATATATGCCTCATGTTTATTCACAAGGGTCATTTTTTTACCAGCTTATCCATTATTTTGAATGGGTACATAGAGAGTTCCCATGAGCTCGTGAAAGAAAAGAAGAAGTTTGAGCTTGAGGTCGGGATGCTCAAAGGCACAAAGGAGAAGGCTAAAAGAGAAGTTGGAGAAGCCTCCATGAGAGCTGACATTGTCGATAGGAGAGCCGAGGATGCTGAGGCTGAATTAAGAGAAGTTATCGAGGAGAACTTTCAGTTGTTGGGGAGAATAAAGAAGCTCGAGGCCCAACTGGAGGCAGCAGAGAAAAAGGCAGTGAAGGCTACTTCCAAGGCTGTTGAAAACTTTCGAACCTCTGAGGAGTATGAGGATGAGAAAGCCGAATATTCTACTGATGCCTACGACGTTGGGAAGCAGTCAATCTAGGATAGGATTGCCGTTAAGCATCCGAAATTGGATTTGAATTTCTTAGATAAAATCTGAGATCCCACCACAGTGGATGTCTCCATGACAAGTGCCTCAGCTCCAGGCACTACCTTGTAGCCTTCTTATTTTTTTTTCTTTTGTAGTATGATCTTTCATGGTCATTGTAAAAACGTAAGAGGAATAAATAAAATGTCTTAATCATATCTTATCTTTTACACTTGTGCATGCCGATCCGAGGTGATTATTTGTTAATGTCGCTTCGTAATAATTAATTAATAATATTGCTCCAAGATGAGTAGTCGAGCGATAACTTCATTCTATTCTTTTAATGTGGGTGATCATAGGGAATAATGGCTGCAGACTTTTTTAATAAGGTTACGTCTGGGAGAGAGCATAGGACGTGTAAGAATATACCACATTTCTATGACTCGATCTGCGAAGCATCATCAGGATTTATTTTGTTAATAGGAAGCTACATCATTAATTACTTGATGGATAGCCACGCCCCTTTCAGCTGTTGATTAGCGATTGATGCAGATGTTGGCATCTATAAATAGAGGCTAATCGAGTGGACAAACTCAATCTCCTATCTTCTTTCTTCGTAGAAACTCCTCTCTCCCATCGTGATGGCATTGCCCCCACACTCCCCTTTGCATCCCTCTTTGCCATGGGTGAAGGCTAGGGTAAAGAAAAGATGGGCCTTTATAAGAAAAGCCTGGAGAAGGGTGAGAGCTAGGAGCGCAAGTCCGTCTTCCTCTCATTGGGCACCTTCCACCTTATGATCTCCATCAGGGCCCTGGGGTCATCGCACCTCCAGTTCGAGTAGATTCCTCTGAAGGTCTAAGCTCATTGTATTTAGGAGTACTGGGATTCTGCGGAGTTTAGGAAGGAGATCGTTGATATTGCCGCCAGTGGATTCATCGATGGTTTCGAGAATTATAAGATCTGCCTACTACAGATAATGCCATATTTGGAGCTCCACACCTTTTAGTCCGGAAGCAGCGATGAGGAGGCTTCCTCGACAGATGGGGATCGAGCCTCCTCATCCTTGAGCTAGGGATCGAGGAGAGTGTCTACCATCTGGTCATTGCTGTCGCCTATGATAATGAGAGCTCTAGACTAGATTTGCCGACTGGCAGGGATCTACTTCTGAACCGACATGATCTTCTCTTTATGTGTAATGTGGCACTGAGAACACCATGTAAAAGAAATCTTTTCTTCATTTATTTTTGTAAAGTGGCACTTAAGGCACCCACGCTTTGTAAATATTTGAATTAATGAAATTACCTTGCTTTTGTCATGCTTGTGTCTCATACCTATATTTATATCTCTGGTTTAGTGTACAGAGGGTAGCTCTGACTTGGGGAGCCTAAGATTACTTTAGTCACGTGTGGTTTCAAACTTAAGAATTTAGGCTCACTCCAATCTAGGTGTCTTGACTAGGTAGTGTCTCGAACTAACTAGCGAGTCATTATGTACTAGGGCTGATCAAGAATAATTGGAGAAAGCAAAGACCACTTTGCTCGAAAGGCAACTAATGCTTTGTTTATTATGTGAGCCACTACTCATCTTTGGCTTGGATCATAAGAAGAAGTCTGTGCTCGGCTTGTCTTATGAGTGGCAGACTCAGCTCATCTTGATCTGAGAAGCAGCATGTGCTTGCGGCATCTTGTGCCTTCTTTGACGGTGTTCTGAGGGTCTGGCTAGTTAGCCTTCATGAGAGGCAGCATATGTCTATGGCATCTTGTGCATATAGTATCTTGTGCTCTTCTCATTTTCGCATGAGACGCAGCATGTGCCTATGGTATCTTATGCCTATGACATCTTCTGCTCTCCTCAACGGCCTTTTGAGGGTCTGGTTAGTTAGCCCTCATAAGAGGCAGTGTGTACTTGTGGCATCTTGTGCTCTTCTCATCTTCACATGAGCGGCAACATATGTCTGCGGCATCTTGTGTCTTCAATATCTTGTGCCCTCTTCGGTGGCCTTCTGAGGACCTAGTTAGTTAGCATTCTCGAGAGGTAGTATGTGCCTGCAGCATCTTGTGCTTGCGGCATCTTGTGCTCTTCTCATCTTCCCACGAGAGGCAGCATGTGCCTGCAACATCTTGTGTCTATGGCATCTTGTGCCCTCCTCGATGGTCTTCTGAGAGTCTGATCAGTTAGCCCTCACGAGAGGCAGCATGTGCTTATGGCAGCGTGTGCCTACGGCATCTTGTGCCTACGACATCTTATACTTTTTTCATCTTCATGCGAGAGGCAGCGTGTGCCTGCGGTATCTTCTTCCTATGGCATCTTGTGCACTCCTCGACAGTGTTCTGAGGGTTTGACTAGTTAGGCCTCATGAGAGGCAGTGTGTGCCTATGGTATTTTGTGCCTACGGCATCTTGTGCTCTTCTCGTCTTCACACGAGAGGCAACGTGTGCCTATGGTATCTTGTACCAACGGCATCTTGTGCTCTTCTCATCTTCGCACGAGAGACAGCATGTGTCTGTGGCATCTTGTGCCTACGGCATCTTGTGCCCTCCTCGATAATCTTCTGAGGGTCTGGTTAGTTAGCCCTCTGGAGATTTCTTAGGGCCTCCCTCCACTTCTCGTGTGACTTGAACTTTGTAGGGGTCTTATAAGTTAGCCCTGCCTTTGAGTCATGGAGGTTTTTCGGATTATCCTTCGTGAATTGACTGTAGGTATAGCTAAGGAAACTTGTGAAGTTAACTAAAAAGAGATTCCTTCATACCAATATTGAACCTGAAGACTTATTCATATAAAAAGATGTTACAACATCAGTGATAATACATATGGAGATTAGTTGAATTTCATGGCTTGGAGATTAGCATCCCGTCGAGCTGTTTGAGCCTGTAAGTTCTAGGATGTACTATTTCATCCATCTGATAAGGGCCTTCCTAATTGGGTGACAGCTTCCTCTGCTCAGTGGGCTGTGAAATCTCAGCCCGTCGTAACACAAGATCACCAGCTCAAAATTTCTTCAGTTTAACTCGAAAATTGTAATACTTGGCCACTCTATGATAGTAGGGAGTCATTCTTACGATAGAGTGCTCTCTACTTTCTTCAATTAAGTTAAGGTTAGCTCGTAGCCGTGTTGAGTTGGTATCTTCATTATACTCTTCGACTCTAAGGGAAGGAAGCCTGAACTCTACAGGGATGACGGCCTCAGTCCCGAATGCCAAGTTAAAAGGGGTCTTACCAATTAGGAGCCTTTGGATGGTTCGGTAAGCCCACAATATATGGTAAAGCTCGTCGACTCATGACCCTCGAGTTCGGTTGATCCTGGCCTTTAAGCCTTGTAGGATGGTTCAGTTGGTCACTTTACTTCTCCATTCACCTGTGGGTGGCCAACCAAGTAAAATCATATTCTATCTGATATTTTTGCAGAACTCATGGAGCCAAGTATCGCTGAACTGTCTGCCATTATCTATGATCAATATCCTGGAGAGATCGTAGCAGCAGATTATAGATTTTTAGATGAAATTCTTCACTTTGACTTCTGTTATATGGGCCAGTGGCTCGGCTTCGATCTATTTTGTAACATAGTTGATGGCTACCAAAAAAATTTATGCTGATCCGATGTAAGAGAAAAAGGGACAAGAATATCCATCCTCCATTGGATGAACGACCAAGGGGTGCTGATGGAAGTCAAAGATGCTGCCGATTGATGCTGGATATTGAAAATTTTTTGGCAGTGACCACATTTTTTGACAAACTCGTCTACATCTTGTGCATGGTAGGCCCGTAGTTCTTTGATGGAGAATCTTGTAGGAGACAGATTTACCTCTCAAATAGCTTCCATAGATGCCTTCATGGACCTCCTGCAGTGCATAATTCACCTCAGACGGATGCAAACATTTCAATAATAACAAAGAGAAGGACCGTTTGTATAACTCATCATCGTAGAGGATGTAGTGGGCCGCTTGCTTTCTTCTTTTTGAGCTTTTTTGCGATCAGATGGCAGCTCGCTCAACCTCAGATATTTGACTAGAGGATCAATCTAGTAGGACTCTTCATTAATTTGTTGAATAGCAAGAGGCTCCTCGAGGCTCGAGGTTTTCAGTACCTCGAAGTAAGTTCCCTCCTCTCAGTCGATGGGTAGCAAAGCTGTCAGCTTTGATAGTGCATCTGCCTTGGCATTGTCCACTCTGGGGACTTGCTAAATATCAAAGCTCAAAAAGGTTGAGGTTATGTCCTTTATCTTTTCGAGATATCTTTTCATGTTCTCCTCTTGGGCTTCATAGTTGCCCTCGATATGGCCAACCATTAACTAAGAGTTGCTAAAGACCTTCAGATGCTTGGTCCCTACTTCCCTTGCCATTTGGAGGCTAGAAAGCAGGGCTTCATACTTTGCCTCATTATTAGTGATGGAGAAGTCAAAACATAAGGTATATCCCGCCACCTCTTCTTCAGGACTGGTTAGAATGAGTCCAGCCCCTGCCTTTATCGCACTTGATGAACCATCCATGTGTAGTGCCAGAGCTCCTCTGGGTTAGATCCCATGTCTACTTCTTCACCTCTTGAGCTTTTGCCAAACCTTGGGTTCTCCCTTTTTCAAACTCTCTGCAACCTTCGAGTCCTCCCCATTTGGAATGGTGCACTTGAGGATGAAATCTGCCAACACCTAGGCCTTGATGGTAGGCCACGGATGGTACTGCATGTCTAGCTCGATAAGTTCTAAAGACCACTTTGCAATCTGCCCCGAGGTATCTGGATGGTGGAGAATGGCTTTAATTGGCTGATCAATAAGTAGCACCAACATATGAGCCTGAAATAAGGCCGCAACTTCCTTGTCGTGATGACCAGTGCAAAAATCAACTTTTCAAGTTTAGAATATCTAGTTTCTGCATCATGGAGGATCTTGCTGGTGTAGTACATAGGTCTTTGCACTCGTCCTTCTTCCCAATCCAAGACTGAGCTGACTACGACAGGGAAGATGGCGATATAGAGAAACAACTCCTTGTTAGATTGAGGCTTTGAGAGCAATGGTAGGGATTTGAGGTACTGCTTCAATTCTTCAAATACCTTCTAGCACTCGATGGTCCATTGGAAGACTCTTGGTTGTCTAAGGGTTTTAAAGAATGGGAGACACCTCTCAACTGACCTAGAGACAAAGTGATTGAGTGAGGTAATCTTACCAGTGAGGCATTGCACTTCCCCAATGGTCCTTGGCGGCGCCATCTTAAGGACCACCTTGATCTTCTCAGGATTCGCTTTGATGCCCCTCCGAGATATCATGAATCTAAGAAATTTATCGATGGTGACTCTAAAAGTATGCTTCACCGGATTCAGCTTCATTCGAAATCGATGGAGAGTAGCAAAGGTCTCCCATAGATCAGCAACATGATCCGAGGTAGCTCGGCTCTTGACGAGCATATCATTAACATACACCTCCATATTGCGGTCAAGCTAATCTTTAAAGATTTTATCCCCAATCGTTGATAGGTGGCGCCTACATTTTTCAAGTCGAAGGACATCATCTTGTAACAGTAAAGTCCATCGTCAATGACAAAGGCTATTTTCTCTTCATTTTTAGGTACCATCCGGATTTGATTATAGTCAGCGAAAGCATCCATGAAGATGAGGAGCTCATGTCCGGAGGTGGCATCTACCAATTGATCAATTTGAGGCAAAGGATAGCTATCCTTGGGATAAACTTTGTTGAGGTCGATGAAGTCAATGCACATGTGCCACTTTTTGTTTACCTTCTTGACCAGCACAACATTGGCTAGCCAATCTGGATATATGACTTCTTTGATAAAATCGGCTTTGAGGAGTTTGTCCCCCTCCTCAGCTATGGCCTTTTGGTGTTTCTTGGTGTTTCAGGGTAAAACTTCACTTCTTTTGCTTCACCAGATGATGGATTGGGTCCACCTCAGATGGTTGGATATTACCTCTAAATTAATGCTAGACATGTCTGCCGTCAATCAAGCGAAGAGATTCACATTCTCCTGCAAAAGAGCTATTAGCCAGCTTTTAGTTACCTCATCCAAACACAAGCCGATCTTCACAGTCTGGCCTGGGTTCTCCTTTTCCAGTGAGACATTTAGGAGGTACTTGATTGGTTGGAGACGTCCTTCAATCAGATCATCATGGGCATCCAGTCCTATAGGGAGCTTAAGTTGGATCTTTGCTTGGGCCGGTTAGCCCTCTGCTCGAAGCTTAGTGGCAAAGCATTCTTGGGTCATGGCCTGATTGCCTCAGATCTTGCCCACTCCATGCCTGGTTAGAATTTTACCATCAAATGGTAGCTTGACATGATAGCTTTTAGAGTCCACAAGCTTAGATTGTCGAGAATTGCCTTGTAGGCTGAAGGGAGCTTAACCACTAGAAAGTTAACTTGAATTGTCATTCATCGGGGTTGAGTGCCCATGGTGAGAGGCAACTTGATCATTCTCTATGGGACCACCAAGCTCTCAAAGAAACCTTGGATCGGGGTGTCGAATCTACATAGTTGTTCAAATATAAACCTCATCTGGGCGAAGATAGAAAAGTACAAGATATCTACCGAGCTTCCATTATCAATAAAAATATGGTGTATATTAAAATCAATAATATTTACTATTCAAACACCGCATCATTGTGCAGGGCCAAGACAGCTTCTGCATTGTGCTTGGTGAAGATGATAGCCTCCTTCTCCTGCTTACCCTCAAGTCTTGGCTGCTTCATCTCTGGGGGCTTTGCCGACCCAGACGACCCTCCTGTGATCATGTGAATCTCCCCATGGATGGATCGCTCCTCTTCCTCCACCTATCCCCCCATCTGTCATCCTGCCTGTTGCACTAGTGCCGGCTGTGGCTGAGGCAGATGGAGCAGTTGTTGAGGTAAAGAGATGGCTGTTGGACTCTTGGGGCTCGACGTTGAGGAGCCACCCTCTGAACAAAGTGATTCAGCCTCCCTTATTTGATGAGCCTCTTGATCTCATCACAGAGCTAATGGCAGTCTTCAGTATTATGACCGTGGTCATGATGGTAAAATAATACTTATTGGGTCAGGGCAATGCTCCGACTTCATCCGCATCTACTGAGGCTCAGGCAGCTCAGGTTGTATTTGCATCAACACCTCACTCCAAGGAACAGTTAGAGGTATGTAGTTATTGTAACACCTAGGAGGTGAGGACTGTCTGTCCCTCCTAGTAGGACTTCGAGACCAATGGTTTCGGCCTCCATTTTTTGCCTTTAGAATGGAGATTGAGAGCGTCGATGGTTTTTCTCTCCCTGCCTTGGAGAGCGCTTCTTATTCGATCCTGCCATAACAAACTGGCAGGGAGATCATCAACAAAGGCTTCCTCCATGCGAGCATACTTCTCCGCACTGGCGAGCATATCCGAGAAATCCCAAGGGTAGGTTTTGGTCAATGACTTTTTCAAGTCGTTCTTCGGTAGGCTGCCAATCATCGTAGCCATCGCGGTCGACTGGTCTAGGTCGTGGACCTCTAGGGTTGCCGTATTGAATCTATTCATAAAAGTACGGATCGACTTACCATCTTTTTGCTTGATGGTGTGGAGGTAGTCAGACCGCCTTTGTTGTTGCCGGCTGCTAACAATATGACTGATGAAGGATCGACACAAGTCTTCAAAAGAATGGATGGAGGTCAGCTTTAAGCTTGAATACCACTGCCGGACCATCCTCTTAAGAGTCAGATGGAACATTCGATAGAGGATTGCATCAGATGCTCTTTGGAGAAGTATTGCCGTTTTAAAGATCTTCAGATGATCGATGGGATCGGTGGTCCCATCGTAGACCTCCAACTGAGGCAATTTAAAGTGCAGGGGGAGTGGCTCTTACACGATCCTTGGGATGAAGTGTGGCTTGCTGTTGAACCCCTTGTAAGGCAACATCGAAGAATTATTTTTGAGAGTATTTTCTATCTTCTTATCTAGTTGCTGGTTGAGCACTTAGAACCACCTTTTGATATTGAGATCTCGGATGTTGCAAGTCTCAAAGTGTAGAGAAGAATGGCGATTAGAGGTTGAATCATGCCCTGCTCGTGGGCTTGGGGATCGTCGCCTAGCCAGTTGGGCCCTAGGGTGACTCTGATGAGTCAGCCTCCTCTCGAGACTTCGAGGAGGCGCCTGTGGCTCCGACTAAAGCGATGGCTACGGGATCGAGTTCTGTAGGGGCGCCACCATGGGAACTGCAGGTTGCACCGCTGGAGAGGGTGCAAGGGCAGCCTGAGTAGGCTGCAGCACCGTCTGAAGAGGTGCAAGGAAAGTTTGGACCATTTGGACTGTGGTCGTCAGATTTTGGACTTACTGAAAAAGTTGGTTAAACTGATCAGCCGTGATCGATGCTGGCTGGGCTGGTGGTGGAACCTCTGACGTCGTTGGCTGCACTTGGTTATTGACTTGACCTACCACTTGATGGAGGCGATGATGTTGGAGAGTCAGAAAGATGTTTGTCTAGGAGCCATGATGTGAATATGACCCTTCCTCCATCTGTTGCTGCTGAAATCAGTCGAGGTCGGAGAGAGGGTGATTGAGCCTCACGCAGGGATACTGACGCTGGAGTGACCAGTAAAATAAGTTCAAACTAGAGGTTGTGGCTCCAGCGAGAATCCTTCGACGCTCAAGTCAGATTCAGAGAACAATGAAACAGCAATGAGCTCTCTGAGCAGGGTTGATTGGCTTACCTGGTCCTCAGGGCTCCGATGGTTTATATAGAAGGCTGTAGAATAGCTGGTTACACAGCTGTGAGATCGTGCGATCTCGAAATTGCAGGACCATTGGATATGCCATTGTGAGCGAGATAATCCAACCTTCAATCACTTCCGTGAGATTGAGGAGTCAGTTACATTTGAGTTGATCCACTCGGGTGGATAGCTCGGCTCTGCATAATGGTTGGTGGCTATGATGGTGGCTTAACAAGTTGAAGTAGCCTTCGACACCGCACCAATCCGAGTGCTCATGGCAACCATCAATCCAAGACTTTCACGATAACCACTGTAATACTATTCGAGCTTTATTTGAGCTTGATAATAGTTTGTTGAATCAAACTTAAATAGCTCACGAGCTGCACTGCTTATTTGTGCCCTTACTTGTAGCTATTAGCCTGACAAAATTTTGACATCTCTTTGAATATTTGAATATATATATATATATATATGTATATATATATATATGTATATATATATATATATATATATATGTGTGTGTGTGTATGTATGTATGTATATATATATATATA
>KE505341.1:314031-324075 GCA_000441515.1 Elaeis oleifera | reverse complement strand
GGCTCCCGTAGGAGTCCGAAGAAAATCTGATGATTGAAGAGATCTGCTGTTGGCGAAGTACGGCCGTTGATAAAGTACAAAGTAGTTCGGATTGGAGTTGAACTTGACTGTGAGAACTCCGGAAGAAGTTCGGAGGACAGCCGATAGCCGCAGAAGGTCGATGTTGGGATCCGGTGCGAGTCGCTCTCAGTAGAAATTCGAAGCAGGTCGCTCGTAGTCTACCTGCAACAAAAGCAAGGGCGGAGGTCCGGCTCCCGTAGGAGCTCGGAAGAGGCGGTCGACCGCCGTAGAAACTCGGATGGAGTCCGGTAGTCGTAGGGATCAGTCATTGAGGAAGTTCGGCCGTAGACGAAGCTTGAAGGGAGTTCAGTCTGGTGCCGATCACCGTAAAGGATCGGCCGGTAGCGGGGTCCAGAGGGCACTTGGAGCAATCTGATAGACGACTGAAAAATCCATCTTGGAGAAGCCCGGATAGGTGCCGCCTGTCGAGAACTTCGGCTGAGGGTATTTTATACCCAACAGACCTAATCTCTTAGTTAAGTCAGACCCACTGTTCTTACAAAAGTGAAGCCATCATTGGAACCCTCACCTAACAATTATTGAGCCCAATCTTATCTCCACCCGACAGCTTCTCATGCCAATAGAATGATTGCATCTTTCTTGATGCAACTGAACCACTGTATCTAATTGAGAACAGTCAATTAACACCTAGAAGGGCTCGCACATCTACAACAGTGAAAGATCGCTCGACTTAATATTTATAAAGAGATTTAATTTAGATTTTTTAATTTAATTATTTATTTACATCGCATGTAAATCCATAATTATACTGGATCTACCCGTGAGATCGCATCTTGACTCATTAAGACCAGACTCATGGTGTAATGCAATCATGGTGAACTCAACACTAAGCATCTCAAAAAGAATTTGATCAACCAAATTGGTCAGATAAATGAAGATTAGTAAGAGTCTCCCCACTGCTAATGCAACGGTCCTAATTAAGTAACCACCTCTCAATGCACTAGCCTTAGAAATCAATAGATCAACCTCTTTCAAATCGGGCTTTGCTTTTGGTTCCTCACCACAAACTGCCCTATTGCAACCATCTAGGGGCATTTATGATACAATCCTATACCAAAGGTTATAGTGATTCATTATAATCACTCCATGTATCAATGAACCACAATATGATTATCTTATAATTTAAATTTATTTAGTCTTTCTTTACTTAAAAGATGACTTATAGTTAAAGGGTCTAATCACTTATCATCCTAACAATCTTTCAGCATAACTTAGTTTACGCCAGGGCAAGCTTATGTCAAGATGAACTTAGACTATCCAAAACTTATCAATTAGATCTCTAATCTAAAATTTTAGATTCAATCTAAATTTTAGATGCTTGATTAAGGATTTCATCTCTTATCATCCTAGGATAATCTTTCAACATAACTTGCGTTATGTCAGGACAACCTTTTGTTAGGATGAACTTAGACTAACCCAATATTATCAATTAATTTTTTAATTTTTGATTAAATTTTAATCTAAATTTAGATCTAATCTAAATTTTAGATCTAAGCATAAAAATCAAAACTAATTAAACAAAAAATCAGATCTAATCTAACATTCATGTTTAGTTAAATTAAAAAATTCAAATCTCATCTAAATTTTAGATATAATTAATAAACATAAAATTTCAGATCTAATCTGAACATGAGATCTAATTGAAAGTATAAAATTTCAGATCTAATATGAATATTAGATCTTAATAACATGATATAACAATCTGGCTCTGATACCAGTTGAAGCAAAAACGTAGGGCATGCATGCTAGATCAACAAAAAAAATATTATGCAATAGAAGAAACTAATTTAGTATGCATCTTCAAGATCTCATCTCTTGAGACCATATCTATCATATCCTTAAGATTCAAAGCAAAAATAATATATCAAAGATATAAATATGAAGATCTCATTTTCATCTTTATGTGGATAGTTATTCACCATGATTTGATGATCGTGGATATTTTCTCAGATTACTTGAAGAGTCACAGAAGTGTTCGACCTCTACAGATATCCACGAGAATAATCTAGGATGCTCCTCTCTTATTTCTTCACCTAGAAACTAGCATGCACCTCAAAGAAAAGATGGAAGAAAAAGAGAGAACGTCTTCTTTCTAACTTGGAGGTATAACGCCCAACACTTTGGGCATGTAGATGGAGGACACCCAACCCTTTTGGGCATGGATGCCAAAGAATGCCAACCCTTGGGCATGGAGGCATGAGGGGAGAGAGAGAGAGAGGAGAGGGTGTGAGGCTAGAAAGAGAGGCAGCACCTTTTGGATCATCAGGTTAAGTTTAGAGATCACATCTTAAGGTCCTTCTATAGACCTAAAAGAGTCCTACTTAGTTTAGGACTTTGATCAAATCAAATCTTTATCTCATAAGGACTTTTGACCAAAACCAACTCCAACTCCCACAAGAACTTTATAGTGCCCCTTTATTTCTCTTTTTGACATCCATAATCTGATGGGGAGTGCACCCCATCTAGCTCTCCTAATCTTTGTCGCATAAGGCCAAAGGGGGTGCCAACTGGATCCCATCCAATTGGGCACAAGCCTAATTTCTTCAAGCTCAATGTAGATGGAAAACCAACTTTTGGCTACCATATCGCATGCAATTGATTTGATCCAATCCCCATCTTATAAGGATTCAAGTCTAAAGAGAATTTGGGTTTACCATATGCTAGTATGATTTTCCTAAACCTAATAGGATTTCACAAATCCTAACCCAATTGGAATCTCATGAGCCCAATTACACAATTCTAGACCAATTCTCTTTGTATGTAACCTCATAGGTTCAATTCTATCTAATAGTAGGATATATTGTGATCTCTATCAACAATATCATTGAAACTCATTTCAATGGATTAGAATATTTTAATTCAGTCAATTTAAGAATTATTGATCATCTAAATAATTCTTGATTGATCTCACAATCTACTTGTGACATCTAGCAGATGTAGTGACAATTTAGCAGAACTGAATAGATGAACATCTAGGTGCAGTTATCGTATGATTCGATTGTTCTATCGCAAGTCCTGATAAGATTGAGATTATGGATAACTCATCAACCTAATCTTGTCATATGTAAGATTCAATCAATCTGAGTTTTAGTAAAATCTTATAGAAACTTCTTTCCATTATTTATGCTTGCTATAGTCATGGACTTTCGAACTCAATTTCATAATCCACATATGACTTCTTCTTCTTCTATCAAGATCGATAGATCCTATCTAGGTGCACATCCTATTCCTACAATAAACCTACTGCAGCCGACATCCACCTCAAGGCTTCATTTGGCTAGAAGATCAAGTTATGGTATAGTCAAACTACAGATCTCATTGTAAATAGCTGAAGTGCTGCAGGTCAGAGAACTATTCACACTACTATAGCATTAAGTATATCACTGACGAGAAGGTAGATATTTAAGTGACTACTTGTGTTGGTTATGCTCGACAGCCTCATTCTCTAACAAGCACCTACACTCTCACGTAGTATCTCCATATTGTAGATTCAAGACTCATCTGCCCCTAAGGAAAGTGATCTATGCACCAATCTATTCAGATCAATCACCATCTTTTTGATGATCCTTCGATCGAGAGTAATTTATGAATTAACAATCGATGACACATATCTCAAATTCTCAACTCTTAAGAATATGTGTCATATTTTATTAATTTATTGAATAATTCATAGACACATCACATAATATGAATAAAAAAATAATTCAAATTTTATTTCATTAATGAGCCAAAATTATAAATTATGCCCTTAGAAAGATTACATATGTCGATCCAATTGACTTCTAGGGCATACATCTAACAAACTTGGATAGAAGACCTCGGATGATTAAGAAGCAAGGGATAATCTCATAAGAGAAATCTCAAATAGCTCCTCATCTCTGAGACGAGCTGAGCTAAAAATCTTGGTCATTCGAGGAGTGAGGGATAACCCCATAAAAGGATCCTTGAAAGTCCTAAAATCTTATCCACAATAATCTAGGCGAAAGACCTCAAACGACCAAGAAGCAAGGGGTAACTTTATAAGAGGACTCTTCAATAACCTCTTGTCCCTGAGATGAGCTGAGCTAAAAATCTCAGTTATTTGAGAAGTGAGGGATAACCCTATAAGAGGACCCTCAAAATCTCCAAATCTTATTCACGACGATCCAAGCTAAAGATCTTAGATGACCTAGAAGTGAGAGATAACCCCATAAGAGAACCCTCGAATAGCCCTCATCCTTGAGACTAGCTGAGCTAAAAATCTTGATCATTCAAGAATGAGGGGGGTAAGCCCTTAAGAGGATCCTCAGAAGCTTCAAACAACGGCAAAACCAACTCAACCTATGAGCCCAAGTCGAGCCAAGCAAAACACTTAACCATCCAATGAATGAGGATAAACCATAGAATGGGAACCTCAGAAGTCCTGAGCCCTCACCAGAAATCACTCACCGCCTCAAAGCCAACAACAAAGAAATAGTAAAGGTGAAAATGGAAGGGATTAAGCCCCTATTTATAAATGTCTCAGATGGCTCAGATAGAGCATCGATTCAGCTAGCCCATTAGATGGCCGACATCTGTTGCTCTCTGATTGGCTAGACCGACCTCCGCACCTTGAGTGTCATCTCCTTGACAAACTTAAAGTGCACATAAACTATCTTGACCAGTCAGAGAAGTTCACCAACCCCAAATTTGAGCTCTATGAAGAGATCGAGCGATCCTTACTAATGACCCCAAGCTTTATTCGGATCTCATTACTCTTGATATCATCTCCTCCCTCATCAATCTCCTTAGCCACGACAATGACATTGCCGTCGATGTCGTTGGCCCCCCTTAAGGACCTCACCAACAGATAGGTCCTCTAGAACAATAATGAGCCCACTTGCATCCTCATCAACACCCTCATCGGTGATAACACCCTCAATTGGAAAGCATCTCTCTGATGAGGCTGCTACCATTTATAATATCTTTGCCATCATTAAGAACATGATTGAGGTCAAGTCCATGGTTGCCAAGCTTAATGGTGCACTTGGTAACCCGAATGAAGGCAATGAGGTGATGGAAGTTGTGATGAGCTTCACACCTCAGATTCTAAATGGGTTGGGTCCATGTCATGCATGAATCATACATCCGCATATTGATGGATAGTGTTAATTAGACAAGATATGGTTTTCTCCACTTGCTTAGAGCACCATCACGAGGCTATTCACGACACCCGACCTCAAATGCAGGCATCACAAAAGAACAACATACGAGTACCAATACAATTACTTTCAATAATGATCATGAAAGGAGTTCAAAAAAATGGCTCGGGTGTTAGAAAATGCCATCACATGGCGATCTGATATGCATACAGAGATTTTAAAATTTTCAATACATAGTAGAAGAAAATTTTAAAAATCTTTTCAACATTATTCTAAGACAACCATGCAACATAACATATCAACGTTATCCCAAGACAACCTTATGTCAGAACGATATTAAAATAAATCTCTAATTAGATCTAATCTAATCAAGCATGTATAGAAATCTTATCTCAACATAAAATCAGATATCATCATATGTACAAGATTAAGATACAAGCAAAATAAAATCTAATTTTTATCTTTGCATGGGTAGATCTTCACCGCGATCCGATGATCTGCGGATATCTTCATGGTCTATTGAAGCTACAATCCGATGATCTATGGATGTTTTCAAGGTTCTTTTGAAGTTGTACAAGTATCTGACCTCTACAGGTGTCCACACGAGACTGATCTAATCAGGAGATTTCGATCTCATCGGGATGCTAGCTCCATTGCAGAGATCGCTCCTTAGATTGTCGAATCTTTTATCTCTTTTGATTCTCTTCTCTAAAAAATCAAAGAGATCTATAGAAGGATCAAAAATTAGATATAATCTGATTTCTTTTTCTTTCTCTTCTCAAGTGAAAAGAAGATCTGAAGAAGAAGAAGAACAAGAGATCCAATCTCTTTTTTTCTTCCGTCCAACTCTTGGTCTGATCATGGAGAAGAAAGCATGTCTAACTCTTGGACATCTATGGAGAAAAAGGGAGAGAAAGCCATGTCTAACTCCTGAACAAAAGAGTGAAAGAGGAAGAGATCCCATAACAACCAACTCTAGATTGTTAGAAAGAAAGGAGGAGGCACCCACAAACCTACCATGCAACCTCCTTTGTGTGTCTCACACAACCACCACGCCATCCCTTCTTTTCTTTCTTTCTTGCATGCCAACCTACTCTCAAAATCACCATGAGATAGGTCTTAGGAGGCACCCCTTTTGTCCCTAATTTCTAGGGTTTGTTAGGGTTTAGTTTAGAGTCCAAAGAATCTAGAACTCCTAGTAGTCGCCCACCTCTTTTTAACGCCACTATTCTTGCACCAAATTTTTCTCCATGGTAAAACCTTCTTAAGCATGAGTGCTTGGCATGGATAAGGAGAGAGAATCTCATTCAAATGGGAGTCTGATTTTCTAACTTATTTTCAGTCTGATTCAAATCCGATTCGAATCTAAATTGAGTAAAACCCAATTAGGAATTAAGTCCAAATCTTATTTGTACTAAAAACTAAATTAAACCAAATCCAATCAGATTAGATCTGATTTAATTTGATCCATATTTGATCAAATCAAATA
The DNA here is from genome assembly GCA_000441515.1 of Elaeis oleifera. NCBI lineage: Eukaryota > Viridiplantae > Streptophyta > Magnoliopsida > Arecales > Arecaceae > Elaeis > Elaeis oleifera. Next base: position 317,385 of record KE505341.1, on the reverse strand, counting down.
ATTAGTAATATTTATAAATTAGTCCTCTTATAACTTACTAATTCTTAGTAAGTCCATTATGTAACTTTATATATTAGTCCAATCATCAATCACATTGATTATTGGATCCTCTTGCAATTCAAAATCACTATTCGACATCCCGATCAGTCAAGATCTTTCTTATGTGTGACCCCATAGGTTCTATTCTGTCTGATAGTGAGATATATTTTGATCTCTATCAAAATATCATCGAAACTCTTTTCAATGGATTGAAATAATTCCAACTCTGCCCATCAAAGGTCATCAATCATCAAGACGATGCTCGACGAGTTTCACGATCAATCAATGACACTAGCAGTATGTAGTGGCAATCTAGCAGAATGAAAGTAATGAACCTCTAGGTGTAGTTACCATATGATTCAGTTCTTCTATCATGAGTCTCAACAAAATAGAGGTTATGAAAAACTCATCAAACCCCATCGTCTGTCACATGCAAGATTGGCTCGACTCGAGTTCATTTATGAATTCTCATGGAAATATTTTTTAGTCTTCACACTTGCTTTGGCCAAAGACTTTCTAAACTCAGTCTTGCGAATCGCATAAGACTTCTCCTCTTCTACTAAGATCAATAGATTCCATCTAGGTATACATCCTATTCCTATAATGAATCTACTATAGCTAACATACACCACAAGGCTCTGTATGACTAGGAGATCGAGTTATGATGTAGTCAAACTACAGCAACCTCATTGTGAACAGTCGAGGTATAGTAGATCAAAGAACCATTCATACTACTACAGCATCGAAAAAGTCACTAACGAGTGAGTAGACATCCAAGTGACTACTCATGTTGGTCACACTCGGTACCTTTGTTCTCTAACAAACACCTGCATTCTCACTCCAGTGTCCCCACACTATAGACTCGAGACTCGTCTACCATAAAAAAGTGATCCATGCACCAATCTATCTGGATCAATCTCTGTCCTCGTGATGATCCTACCATCGAAAGCAGTTTGTGAATTAACCACCAATAACACATGCTTCAAATTCTCAACTCTTAAAAATATGTATCATCATCTTGTTAATTCATTGAATGATTCATAGATACATACACTGTTAGAAAATCAGGTTGGATTGCATGCATAGATTTCAAAATTTTTTTAAAGTAGCAGTAAAAATGATCTAGGTTAAATCTTTTAACTCCACATGTAATCAATCTAATCTATATCTATCCGAGCCCTGGATCTAAGACATGCATATAATCTAAAATTAAATAAATTAAGATCGAATCTCAATACTTTGTGTGGGTCAAAATATGTCATAATCGATGATCTTAGATTTAAAGGTTCTTAAGCCGCACACATATCCGACCTTTACAGGTATCCATCGGGATCAATCTTGAATTTTTTTTCTCATTGTAGATCTTTTTCTCCAAGTAGGATCTCAACCTTTTGAAACTTTGATCATACATTGATCTCTGACTGTAGTGTCAATACTTGAATAGCAGTCTTTCTCCCTTTTTGCTTGATATAGAAGAAAACACCCTTCACTTTGGCATATGAGAGGATGGGATGCCCAACACTTGGACATTGAAAAGAGAGGAAGAAAGGATGGCATGGAGAAGAAGAGGCGGAGGTTTTGAATCTCAAAATTATATTCATCCTAAACCCTAGGAGACCATCTCCTTAAATAGGCCTTTTTTGATTTCAAATCGTTATCCAATCAGGCTAAAAACATTAGATCTTATCTCATAAGGTCTCTTATCTTTTAATCTGATTTCTTCTAAAAAATTAGACCTAATTGGAAAGATCCTTACCTCAAAAGTCAAGTGGATGTCGCACCTTCATCTTATAAGGCAAGATGAGTGGCGCTACTTGATTTATTAGGCAGATAGTTGGGGCGCCAACTCTTGGTGCCCCCTTAAGGTTTTATGCTCATGAGAGCTAGTGTGGCCCCTCGCTCTCTCTCCTTCCATGCCAAAGCAAAGAGGAGGTGGGCCCCTCTCTCTATCTCATGCCCTCTCCAAGGGATGGCGCCCTTGGAGTTCCAAAAAAGGGAGCATGCGCCATCTCTTCTTTCCAATTAATCCTCATCTCATTAGAAATAACAAGGGAGAAATAAGAAGATTAGTTTGCAAACTCATTGACTTGATCCAATCCTTTTGGGCTTTTAAATAGGTGCCTAGCTAAACCCAAATCAGAATGAATTTAGATTAGGTTCATGGCTATGGACTTGATCTAATTCTTATCTAATATGAAATCGAAGTCCAGAGGAGAATTATGTTTAACCATGTGCTCGCATGGTTCTCATAAACCTAATAGGATTTCATTAAATCCTTATCCAATTAGAACTTTATAAGCCCAATTGGTTAATTCAACATTAAATCCCTTAATGTGTGATCCCATGGTTCTATTCTATTTGGTAGTGAGATATATTGTGATCTCTATCATAATATCATTGAAAGTCCTTTCGATGGGTTGGAACAGTTCTAGCTGTATCCTTCGAAGGTCATCGATCATCAAGATGATGTCCGATGAGTCTCACAATCCACCAATGACACTTAGCAGTATGTAGTGGTAACCTAGTAGAATAAAAGTGTAAATCTCTAGGTACTGTTATTGTATGATTCAATTATTCTATCAAGAGTCCTGACTTGATGGAGGTCATAGAGAACTCGTCAGATCTCATCATCAGTCATATGCTAGATTGGCTCGAATCGAGTTTATTTGTGAATCTCATAAAATTTTTTTCAATATTCACACTTATTTTGGCCAAAGACTTTCTGAACTCAATCTCATAAATTGCATTGGACTTCTCCTTTTTGTCAAGGTCAACAGATTCTCTCTAGATGCATCCTACTCCAAACAACGAACCTGAACCTACTGTAGCCAACATACACAGTAAGGACTAGAATAGCAAGGGATCAAAGAAATATATAGTCAAACTCAGTAGCCTCACTATGAATAATCGATGACGTCGCAGGTTAAAGGACTACTCACACCATTGCAGCATCGAGATAACCACTGATGAGTGAGTAGACATCCAAGTAGTTTCTCATGTTGGTCATGCTCAGTACAAGTTGTTCTCTAACAACCACCCACACTCTCACTCTAGTGTCCCTACACTGCAACCCAAGACTCATCTTTCCATAAGAGAGGTGAACAGTGCACCAATCTTAAATAGATTGATCACTATCCTCCATGACGATCCTTTGATCGAAAGCATCTAGAAACTAACCACTAATTAATGTATATCTCAAATTCTCAACACCTTGAGAATATATAAAAATCATCTTTACTAATTTTTAAGACAAATCATGGACACATAAACATGATTGAAAAAAAAATTATTTAATTAATATAAAATATTATAAGT
>KE505341.1:215949-240128 GCA_000441515.1 Elaeis oleifera | reverse complement strand
ATACTATTTATCAGTGACCATTGCTCACCCCCTATAAATAGAAGGAAAAAAGGGACCCTAGGTAACTCTTTGACAGCCTCAAGACACTCCACTGCACCATCCTTTCTTGTGTATGTTCTCCAATTCCTAGCTGACTCAAACATTGAAGGTCCCCACTAGAAAACCTTCCTATCAGAAACTTTTTGGCACGTCTAGCTTTAGCACCTTGGAGGCAGCATCTCTAGTAGCACCTTGTCTTCTATCGAAGACCCCTTCACCTTGTCTTCCTCCTAGGAGACTAGTTCAACCACATCAGCCTGGGTTTTAGCAGAAACAACTTCTATTGTACACAAGCCTAACCTAGAGTCATCTCTAGAAAATAAATCATTCCTAAGCAAGGTGGTGCTCCATGATACCTTTATAGCAAATATGAGCTTTGATTCAACCAGTGGCACTAAGCAACCCGATTACCAAAATGATGCATGCACTGAAGAAGAAGATACTCTTTCATGGAGATGCATCAAGAATTACGGCACAAAGGACTAGTGCCATGTCCCTCAGAGGACAGGTGAGTGTGGAAAGCATTTCTCACTAAGGTGTTGTTCTAGAAACTGAAGAGTTTTCATAGAATAGAAATTCTATCAATGAATGCTTGAATAGATGTAGGAAGAGCTGCATGCTGAGATGGCTGGGCTAAGAAGGCTGACTTATCTTAGCCCAGCCATCAATAAAGGATTTTTGGAGAGGATGAGTGTCATCTTATGGTCAGGCTACACAAGCTATTGGGTAGCAGGCAAGCCACAAAGAAAGCCTATACAGTTCATTATACTGGTTACCTTTGATTCAGAATAGCGTTAGAGCCTTAAGTGTATATCTATGGTACAATTTTGGATTGTTATTTAAACTTCATAAGGGACAGCTACAAGGCTTTTGAGCTGACTTATAATGGAAGGCCTCAGGCATGGTGGAGTGTAGAAAGTCATGTTTGACGGGCCTCATCCTTGCCAACTTCTTCTTGCCATGCAGTGCCTTAAAGTTCAACTAGCAAGTAACCCGGGCTATATGGTAGGATTTAATTAAATAATAGAAAAAATCAGTAGGAAGGTAACAATAAGCAAAATTTATAGCTGTATTGAACATTAGATGATGCGCAAAAATATGGATAAATTTATTTGAAATGATCATTAAGCTGCTATTATATCTAGTTATAGATGATATCTAGATATAAAAGCTAATTCTTCTTGCAAAAATATAACTATAATTAACACTTTTTAATTTGATGTAGATGATATTTGCATGATATGTAGTTTGTTTGAAATCATCATTCAATAAAAAAACTGCTATTTACCTTGAGGAATGTTGGTTTAAATCTATCCATGAGATCATTAACCATGAACTCATCCCTAGCAAAGCACCAGCATGTTGATTTATCAAAGACATATAGATGAGCTACAACTTTTCCTTATCAAATATATCTGTTTATCAACCCATGGACCAAAAAAGAAGAAAAGACAACTTGCACAAATCCAATAATCCACTATAGCAAAGTGCAAGAAAAAATAAAGAGAGAAAGCAAAAGAAAAGAAACTTATCGGTATCCTACAAAATACCAATTTGTTTATTTGAGATAATCATGGAAAAGCTAATATTATATCTAGCTATAGATGGCATCCAACAAGTTCATTTATCTAGAGTGCTTATCATCATGTCCTAGATAACCCTCAAAGTCTCAACTTTCTCTTTAAAAAAATTAAAGATGTTTGGATAAATATCCATCATCGATTGATGGAATTAATCCTCTCCATAATCTTGATAACCCAACATGAGTTTTGTGGTATTTATTTCTTTGACCATCTCTAACGAGAAAACTTAAACAATATTGTTCATTGAACACAAGGGGAAGTAAAAGAGAAAACAACTAATAGCCGGTTGTGATTTATATATTTTTTGTTCTAAATCTTTGTGAGGGTGGGGAGGATATGGTCAGTGTTGGAGGATAATTTGTTACTCAGACCGAAGACATAAGTCAATGAAAAGGTATGTGATAAAGTATACAGGACCGACACCATGGCACTATTGGAGATGAATGTGTCCAATCCCAAAGATAGATATGTCCCCCCGAACCACGAGAGGACTGTCTAAATGAGGTCATTCAGTGCATAACTACAGACCTCTCCAATCCTAACTTCAAGCCTCCAATGATTCTTATTCCCGATGATCTTTCTAAGTGGAACATCAGATTCCAGTTGGTCTGGACTTCGACTTATAACCAAGACTCTACCAACTGATACCAATCTCCGTAGTGGGCTAACATCTGAACAGATCGATTTCAGACTTCGGTGGCAGATATATTTCAAACCCCACCAATCTTTATTCCAGTGAACACAACTAGCTCCGGCCACCTCTTCCTTTAGTGCCTATATTCATCAGACCACTCCAAAGCCCTCATTTCATATCCTACGTGCACCCTCATTTCAAATTCAAAATGCCTACAATGCTTTTAGTTGGCTCCAAAATAGATAAGGCGGGCATAACTGCCTAATCCCGAAGATCCTAACAAAAAATCTTACTATATCGCATCCGAATTGGCCGAACAATATTCTAAAATGGCTTTCCAACCCTCGCCTACAAAATGACCTACAAGGGACTCCTAAGGTATGCGTACAATCTCTCCAAAAATGCTTCTTCTCTTCTATATCCCTGAGATTTGACTTGAGCTTTAAAAGATCCCGTCAAAGCTAACTCTGGTCAAGACTTTTCCCAAGATGATACACCATTGCTCCAACTATTCTGATCGAGAGTCAGATTTTAATGACAACAGATTGGTGCTAGAAGGAGGATATTTTATTCGATTTCAAGGAGCAAAGGATCAAGACCATAGCTCCACGTAGAGCATCTTCTCGACGATCCAATGCCACCACTTTCTGACCAGCAGAGAACATGACCAACCACCGAGCCTAGGCACAACTATTGGAGATTCCTCAACTGCCTCCACAGTTGGTGGTGGCCGTTAGCGTGGAGCAGTTCAACCTACTATTTCAGTAGGTGTAGAACTTGACCACCGCCATCCAAGCGATACAGTGGATTAATGCCGCACCGATGGTAGTAGCAACATAGCCAACCAATGCTACACTGGTGGTGGAGCCGCGACCACCCAACCTTGTGCAACAATCTACACTACTATCGCAGGACCGACTGTAGATCCCCCCACAGAGCCCTGAGCAAGGAAGGCAGACTCGCCATAGCCAGCCCCAAAGCCCAGAGCAGAGAAGATGGTGATCTTCAGTCCCTATTCTAGGCAGGGCTCAACCCTTGGCTGACGATCTCCTCCACAATGTTTGGAGGACTTCATTATTGTTATCTCCAGGAATGATTTGATGATCATAAATATTAAACATATTTCGATACTAATATCTTTCAAAGCTTATCAAAGAATATTTGTTGTAGAAGAAAAGGCCATTAAGAGACTCCTAACACAATTGAAGATCATTTGAGTCAGGAGAAACTGAGTTTGGAAAGGTTTGGTCCCAGAAAAACCAGTCCAATGCATTCGAGCCGACTTACTCAAACAGAGCCGACTCTGGCATGGTATGCTTTCACTATTTTGACTTGGCATGCAACCAAGCTAGCTCGAGATAGATCCGAGCCGGCTCTCTTAGGATAACAGAGAAGATATTTTTGAATTCTGATAGTCGAGCTAGCTCGAAACTAAAACCAAGTCAACTCTATCAAGTTGGCAGAAAGAAGAGTTCTGAAGAATGTAAGTCGAGCTAGCTTGAAGATAGATTCGAGCCGGCACTCTCAGAAAAATAGAACATAAATTTTTGAGAAAAGCTGTTCGAGCTAGCTCGAAGGTAAACCAATTCAGCTTTCTTAGTCAAACAAAATGATGAAATTTTGAAAAATACTGTTCGAGCCAACTCGAGATCAATCTAAGCCGACTCGACGCTATCTGACAATCTCAATGGCTACTTCTATAGATGCTATTTTTCATTCAGATCAAGCTTCCAATGGCTATTTTTCACCTCCAACAGTCATAAATAGCTAGAATCAAATTTAAAACACTCAGAGTTTGGAGGAAATGATAAAAGGATAAAAAAAAGCCAAGAAAACACAAGAGACATACAGTTCATCTGAACAAGAGAAAAAATCTGCATTAATTGTCATCAAGAGTGTTCACCAATTTTCAACCAGTATTCTCTTGATTCTTTGAGAGCATTAAAGAGAGGACAAAGAGCTTTGATTGCAAGCATTCAATTCCACAACCATCTAGATTCAACGACAACAAATCAGGTCAGTTTGAGGAGTATGTTTGTTGTAACTCTTTCTGTTTCTTTTTGAATTGCTATATTTAGTTTCAGCTGGGGCTGAAACTAAGAGATAGGTTGAATCCAACCTTGAATTGGATTGTGTGCCTTAGGTTAAGGCCTGTAAAGGTTGTGGGTGGTGCTCCTGATTTAAAACCATTTGAATTTATGGATAGTGAGTCTAATAAAATTATCCAACTGTAATCTTAAGAAGATTATAGTGAAATTTTCAAAGAGATAGCTTGGAGAGTAGACATAGGTGCTAGAAAAGCACCAAACTACTATAAATTCTCTGTGTCTTTATGTGTGTGGCTTCTTTCTTTTTTGTGCTTACTTTTTTAGCTCACTGCATCACTTCACTAAGCTTTAAATTGGTTAGCTGTGTGCATATTTATTTTAAGTTTTAGAAAACCTAATTCACCTCTCCACCCTCTTGGGCTGTCTAGCTAGGTAATAATTGGTATCAGAGCCTTGGTTCTCTATTAATTATTGATCTCATAATTTAGAGAAAAAAAGATCATGACAACTCAATTGGGAGGCTCACTTGCCGAAGGGCAGTTCACCAATAGGCCACCTCTTTCAAGGGATCGAATTATACCCATTGGAAAGCTTGCATGCGTATATTCATACAAGCTCTTAATTATGATATGTGGAGTGTCATAATTAATGGGCCACACACACCTACAATCATTATGGATGGCATTGCTTCATTCAAGCCCGAGAAGGATTGGGATGAAATGGATAAAAACTTATCTAATTGAATGTCAAGACAATGAATGTACTCTATTATGCCCCTGATGTTAATGAGTTTAACTAAATTTCCACATGCAATTCAGGAAAAAAATTTAAGACAAACTTAAGGTAATGCATGAAGGAACAAATCAAGTTAAAGATTCAAAAATCAACATGCTTATGCATCAATATGAACTGTTTAAAATGGATCCCACTGAATCAATCACCAACATATTTACATGCTTTACTGATATCATTAATGGGCTTAAAAGCCTAGGTAAAGTTTATAGTAACAGTGAATTGGTGAGAAAGATTCTCAGATTTTTGCCTGGGATGTGGGAAGCAAAAGTCACAGCCATTCAAGAGGCAAAAGATCTGAACAAATTACCACTAGAAGAGCTAATCGGATCCTTGATGACACATGAGTTGGCAATAGGACAGCATAATGAAGATGAGAGTCGAAAGAAGTCCTAAAGTTCACTACAATTGAAGAAGATGAAAGTCAATCCTCCGAAGGTGATGATGATGACAATGAGGACATGGCCCTTATAATCAGAAAGTTCAAAAAATTTATGGAAAAAAGAAGGCAAAGATTGAAGAGAAAGAATCTGACCAAGGAAGAGTCGAACAGAGAGAAAGAGAAAGAGAAGGAACACCCCTGTGCTATGAATATAAGAAATCGAGATGCTTCAAGGCTGATTGTCCAATCTTGAAGAAATCATTTAAAAGAATCAAGAAAAAAGCTATAGTAGCAACATGGAGCGATAGCGAGGAGTCTGGCTCTGATGAGGAGATTCAAAATGAAACCAACTTCTATCTTATGACTTTGGATGATGAGGTATCCTCTGAACTTTCTTTAGAATTTACTTTGATGAACTTCAAAGTATTTTTCATGACTTAATGAAAGAATTTAAAAAGATAAGCTTGAAAATAAAAATCTGAAAGCCAAAAATAAAGATTAATCAAAGAAAAGAAAAATATTTCAAACAATAATAAATTAAAGGAAGAGAATGAAATATTAAAAAAAAATTAAAAAATAAAATCTTTGATAAAAAGATTCACATGTAGTTCAGATAAGCTACAAATGATATTAAACAATCAAAGGAGAGTCTTTGATAAGACTGGTTTAGGGTATAAATCGAATAATAAAAAAAATTCTTAAAAACTTCTTTTCTACATCATCATCCACTGATAACACTTCTCATGTAACATATTTTAGCTATGAAAAAATAGAAAACAAGGCATTTGCATGTAATTCAAGAAAAATCAATGATAAAATAGTGAAAAAAAATTGGGTTCCTAAAGGATCCAAAAAAATTGGGTATCTAAGAAAGCTACTTGATTTTTATGCAGAAATGTCTTGCAGCCAATGAATCAAAATGAAAGTGGTATTTAGATAGCGACAGTTCAAGGCATATGATGGGTGACAAGGAGTAATTTTTCACCCTTGAGAAAAAAGAAAGGGGAGTAGTCACCTTTGGTGACAACGGCAAAGGAAAGATCAATGGTATTGGTAAAATTCAGATTACTCCTTCAATCTTCATTGATAATGTACTGTTAGTTGATAACCTAAAACATAATCTGCTTAGTATTAGTCAATTATGTGACCAAGGACTTGAAGTAATATTTAAATTATCTTCTTGCATAGTCACTAGCTCTTTTGATAATAGTATCAAATTTATTGGATATAGGCGTGGCAACATCTACTTGGTTGATCTCGATGAGATAGCCATGAAGAGTGGCCAATACCTTGTTGTTAAGAATGCTAAAATTAAAGAAATTAGTTGGCTATGGTATCGTAAATTAGGACATGCTAGCATACATACTTTATCAAAATTGACTGCTAAAGATTTAGTTAAAAGTTTATCCAAATTGAATTTTGAATATGATCATATTTGTGATGTATGTCACTTTGGTAAACAAACTAGGGAGAGTTTCAAATCTAAAAATACAGTTTCAACTTTTAGGCCACTTAAATTAATTCACATGAATTTGTTTGAACCCACTAGGACCACAAGCCTTGGTGGGAAGAAATATGGACTTGTGATGGTTGATGATTTCTCTTATTTTACTTGGATTTTATTTTTAGCACATAAAGATGAAGCTTTTTCTACTTTTTTAAGTTTATAAAAATTTTGAATGAAAAAATTCAACTATAGTTTGTATTCGTAATGACCACGGTACTGAATTTGAAAATAATTTTTTTAAAATTTTATAATGAAATAATATTGAACACAATTTTTCTATATCAAGAACCCCACAACAAAATAATATAGTTAACAGAAAGAATAGAACCCGAGTAGATATGGTCTATATCATGTTGTGTGAAGAAAAGCTACCCAAATATTTTTGGACTGAACCTATAAATATAGCATGTTACATCCTTAATAAAGTTTCAATATAATCAATTTTAAAAAAAATTCCTATGAGCTTTGGAAAGAAAAAAGACCTAACATTAACTACTTTTATATTTTAGTTATAAATATTTTATTCATAATAATAGAAAAATAATCTAGATAAATTTAATGCTAAGACGGATGAGGATATCTTTCTTGAATACTCTACATCTAACAAAGTATATAAACTCTTCAACAAACACACTTTGGTTGTTGAAGAATCTATTCATGTCATTTTTGATGAAGCTAATGATTTATCTTTGAGAAAGAAAGAAATATTTGAAGATGATACAGGAATTCTAGAGAATGAAAAGAAGGAGCTCAATTTGAAGAAAAGATCCATCCAAAATGAAGATGAAGGAACAAAGGATATTGAGCAAGATAAGAATGCTGAACAAGAGGTAATCCAAATGTATAATGATTTGTCCAAAGAATGGAGATATGCACACAATCATCCAAGAGATCTAATTATAGATGATCCTTCACAAAGGGTGAGAATTAGATCTTCTTTTAGAGATACTTTTGATTATCTTGCATTTGTCTCTCTAATTGAATCCAAATGCATAGAAGAGGCTGAAAATGACTCAAATTGGATGCTTGCTATGCAAGAGGAGCTAAATTAATTTGAGAGAAATAATGTTTGGATACTAGTTAGCAGACCTATTGATTATCCTATTATTGGAACCAAATGGATCTTTAGAAATAAATTGGATGAAAGTGGTAATATAGTTAGAAACAAAATTAGGTTAATAGACAAGGGATATAATCAAGAAGAAAGGATTGACTATGATAAAACATATGCTCCTATAGCATGACTAGAAGCCATTAAATTGTTACTTGCTTTTGCTTGCTACATAAACCTTAAATTATTTCAAATAGATGTGAAAAATACCATCTTAAATGGTTATATCGCTGAAGAAGTATTTATAGAACAACCCCCTGGATTTGAAGATCACTCATTTTCATATCATGTTTTCAAATTAAATAAAACTTTATATGGCCTAAAACAAGCACCTAGGGCTTGGTATGAAAGACAGTAAATTTTTGTTAGAAAACAATTTAATAGAGGTAGTACAGATGCAACACTATTTAAAAAAAATAATAATAATCTTCTTTTAGTTCAAGTTTATGTAGATGACATCATTTTTGGAGCTACTAATGAGGATCTTTGTCAAAACTTTGCTGAGTTAATACAGAAAAAATTAAATGAGAATGATGGGGGAGCTAACCTTCTTCCTTAGGCTTCAAATCAAACAAATAAAGGAAGAGATCTTCATCAACCAAACCAAGTATGTTAGAGAATACTTAAGAAGTTTGGGATGGAGAAGGCAAAGGTAATTGGCACACCCATTAGCTCATCATGCAAATTAGATAAAAATATAAATGAAAAGCTCTACAGAGGTATGATTGGTTCTTTACTTAACTGCAAGTAGGCCTGATATATTATTTAGTGTTTGCTTACGTGCTAGATTTCAGTCTAACTCTAAAGAATCTCATATGCTAACTGTTAAAAGAATCTTAAGATGTTTAATGGGAACACAAAACTTAGGTTTATGGTATTCTACGCAAACCTCAATTGACTTAATTAGATTTTCAAATGCTGACTATGGAGGATGTAAAATTAATAAAAAAAATACCAGTGGCACATATCAATTCCTAGGGTTAAACTTAATCTCATAGTTTAGCAAGAAGTAAAATTTGATAGCATTATCTACGATCAAGATTGAGTATGTTGTAGTTGGAAGTTGCTGTGCTCAACTTCTTTGGATTAAGCAATAACTCAAAGATTATAACATTGAGCAAAATATAATTTCTTAAAAAGTGACAACACTAGTGCCTTTAATTTAACTAAAATCCCATTCAACACTCTAGAATGAAACATATTAAAATTAGACATCACTTTATTAGAGATCATATTCAAATAATGACATTGTACTTAAATTTGTATTAACTAAAAATCAATTAGCTAATATTTTACAAAATCTTTGAATGAAGATAGATTTATTGTAATTAAAGGTGAATTAGGAATTTGTGACCCCCTCCAATGAAAAATCACTTCTATATTTTTTTGCTCATATATTGATTGGATTGATCCATATTTTCATAAATTTATTGATTTTATTTCAAATTTTTATGAATTTTTAAAATTATGGTTCGAGTCAGCCTGACTATGGTGTCGAGCTGACCCGAATACAGATCGAGCTTGCTCGACGGTCAGGACATAGCTTTTAGTTAAAATGTCCAACCTTCCAAAATCCCTATTCCCCTTTCATCCGAGCTTGGCCCACACCGATCTTTTCCTAGCTCTAACCCTAATCACTCCAAAAAGCCCATTTCACCTTGATTCCACACCCTAATCCACAGGATTTTCGATCTATGGCTCCCAAGATGCACATCGTCGAGGCAAGGAAGCAACAAGCTAAGGAACTGCGTCATATCTGATCGAAGAAGATGGGGTGCCGAGGTTCATCACGATCAGCTCCCTCCACTTTGACCTCTACTCCAAATCGAGTTTCAATGGCATCCAGAGTAGTCACAATCAGAAGAAAAGTGAGTTTTTAGTTTCTAGATCAGTAGAACTTTCAGATTGGCCCTTGGATTCGATAGCAGGGATGGAAAAAGCTGTGTTCACTTGAGGTACCCACATATCCCCATTTAGTCAGAGAGTTTTCTGAAAATCTGAGGTTAGACACAGAGTCTATCTGGACTGAGGTGAAGGGAACTGAGATCATTCTTGATGAGAGATGATTAGGGCATCTGCTTGAAATGCCCTCCTCAGGACTTCAAGTTGCCGAGCTGAGGAATGATTTTGATGGCATGCAGAGGCTTCTAGGTAGGAACATTCCAGACAATTTTGACATCCACAATGTCAATCTTTGCCTGTCGAATTGAAGCTGTTCCACAGTATAATCTCCAAAATTTTCTTCCTGAGGACAGATAGATTTGATTGGATTTCATCTAGAGATCTGGATGTGATGGTGCATATGATTGAGGATACTGCGATGAATCTGCCTTTCTTGATGATCAAGCAGATCAAGATAGCTATTGGGAAAGCCAGGAGCCAAGTCTGTTTGCCTTATGGAATGATCTTTACATTGATCATGAAAGCTGGTGTCGATTTGGAAGGAGAGGACTGCAAAACACTCAAGCACACTGACTTCTATAACATCCATACCTTGCATCGCATGAAGTTCAGGAAAGAAGGAGATATTTGGGTCAGAGAGATTGAGGGAGCACAGCCAGATGCTTCTGGATCTTACTCCTTCTCACCCTCAGATTCTGCAGAGCCGTGCTCCCCTACACCTGTAGTAGGACCATCATTCCCTGCACCTGCATCGACTTCGAGGCCTATAGCTGGAGAGCATCATCCAGGACCATCAGTCTCTCCTCACACACTAGCTATGGCCCACACCTTTTCTACAGAGGGGATTATCGATCTGATCATGGATAGGATGGGGAGCACACTTGCTAACTTAAAATCTCAGATCTTAAAGGCCACGATACACTTCTTTAGGACACTCAAAGATAATTTTAGCAACTTGTGGTGATTTGCTAAGGATCACACTACAACTCGAGAGCCTAGAGAGAGTTGAGACCCATAGGATTGGGATTGATACTTTCAATCTCAGACAGTATATTTTTCAGACAATAGAGGAACAAAGGATATCTTCAGAGGGACTACTTGATTCACTGAGTCAGCAACTTAGTAACCTATCCCAGAATTTGGATATTTTTGAAAAGAGGCAGCATGGGGCAATTGAGGAGGTGAATCAGTTGAAGACGGAGGTCGCCAAAGTTACAAAAAGGGCTAAAGAGATTGTTATTTCACAGCATGGGAGCACCGAAGCTCTTATCACTGCTATCCGTCAAGTCGAGGTGCAGCTGGGCCAGCTTTGGTCACGAATTTCACCACCCTCCACCCAGCTCAGACCTTCCCCTACCCAGTCTCAGACTTCCACTCCTAGACCACCCTTCAGTGCCACGGTTAGGCCTGGCATTGATTTTTCCTCCATTGATTCTAGACCTTTTGCTAGAAGCAGGAGCAAGAACCAGCTCCTTCCTCCTCATCCACTGAACCTATCATAGAATTTCCTTCTGATGAGGATTAGTTTAGTTTTATCTTATTTTGTTTAGACTGTGTTTGTGTTTTGATCTCTTTTTGTAATGAATATTGTATTGTAATGTTTGAGTGACATTTTGTAAACAATGCATACAAGTTAATAAATATTTACTTCTCTTTTCTTTTTGTGTACTATTATGTCATCTTGTGATTGTTCTTTTGATGTTGAGAAAAGGGAGAGACAAGACTAATTGAGCATATTAGAGCATAATACTTTGAAAATGAATGGTGAAATATTAACATCTGAATAGAAAAATGAACAGTGAAACATTAACATCGGAATAGTGAACATTAAAAATTTCAATAATACTTTGAAAATGAACAGTGAAATATTAACATCTGAACATCACAATCTAAATAGTGAATACTAAAATTTGACTTGAAAATCACCTCATAAGAAGCATTTATTGAGGGGAGCTTAAAGTTTAATAGCGAATGTGAAGTTCATATATCTAAACTTTGTAAAGATACATCTTCTTTATAGAACTCATTAAATCTAAAATTACTTGTGTATATAGTATGGTGAAATGTAAAATCTTATTGCATTTATACTTATATTGAAAATTCTTTGATACAAATATACTATATGCTCACTATTTTGCCATCATCAAAAAGAGAGAGATTGTTGTCTCCAAAAATGATTTTGATGATTACAAATATTAGAGCATATTTCGATACTAATATCTTCCAAAGCTTGTCAAAGAATATTTTTGTAGAAGAAAAAGACCATTAAGAGACTCCTAACACAATTGAGGATCATTTGAGTTAAGAGAAACTGAGTTTGAAAAGGTTTTGCATAAGAAAAATCAGTCCAATGCATTCGAGCTGACTCACTCAAGAAATCGAGTCGACTCTGGCATGCTATGCTTTCACTATTTTGGCTTGGCATGCTGCCGAGCCGGCTCGAGATGGATCTGAGCCGGCTTTCTTAAGATAACAGAAAAGGTATTTTTGGATTCTGACAGTCGAGTCAACTCAAAACTGAAATTGAATCGACTCTGTCAGGTTGGCAGAAAGAAGAGTTCTGAAGAATGCAAGTTGAGCCAACTCGAAGACAAATCCAAGCCGGCTCTCTCAGAAAAATAGAACAGATTTTTAGGAAAGCTGTTCGAGCTAAGCTCGAAGGTGAAATCGAGCCAGCTCTCTCAGTTAGATAGAATGATGAAATCGACTCGAGGTCAATCCGAGCCGACTCGGCCCTGTCTGATAGTCTCAACAACTACTTCTGTAGATGCAATTTTCATCTAGATCAAGCTTTCAACGGCTATTTTTTATCTCCAATGGTCATAAATGGCTAGAATCAAGTCCAAAATACTCAGAGCTTGGAGGAATGATAAAAGATAAAAGAAAAATAAGGAAACACAAGAGGCATACTGTTCATCTGAACAAGAGAGAAAATCTACATTAATTATCATTAAAAGTGTTCACCAACTTTCAACTAGTATTCTCTTGATTCTTTGAGAGCATTAAAAAGAGAACAAAGAGCTTTGATTGCAAATATTCAAATCCACAACCATCTGACTTCAACGACAATAAATCAGCTCAGTTTGAGGAGCACATTTGTTATGACTCTTTCTGTTTCTTTTGAATTGCTGTATTTAGTTTCAGCTGGGGCTGAAACTAAGGGATAGATTGAATCCAGCCCTTGAATTGGATTATGTGCCTTGGGTTAAGGCCTGTAAAAGTTGTGGGTGGTGCTCCTAATTTAAAACCATCTAGGTTTATGGATAGTGAGCCTGATAAAACTATCCAACTATAATCTTGAGAAGATTATAGTAAAATTCTCAAAAGGATAGCTTGATGAGTGGACGTAGGTACTAGGAGAGCACCGAACCACTATAAAATTCCTGTGTCTTTGTGTTTATGGCTTCTTTCTTTTCTATGCTTACTTTTTTAGCTCACTGCATCACTTCACTAAGCTTTGAATTGGTTAGCTACGTACATATTTATTTAAGTTTAAAAACCCAATTCACCCCCCCCCTCCTTCTTGAGTTGTCTGGCTGGCAATAATTATTCGAGATATGGATATCAACCGCAAACTCTGAGAGATGAATGAGCGGATTGAAGTAATCTGCAATCAGGCTCCAATGTGGGATGAGGGATACAACACCGATCCACCATTCAATATCCGAATCATGCAAGAGCTGCTTCCCAATAACTTCAAGATGCCACAATTAGAGAGCTACCATGGGATTACCGATACCGTGGACCATCTAAAAGGCTTCAAAGCTATGATGCTTCTTCATGGAGTTACCAACGCTATCCTCTATCAAGCTTTCCCTTCTACCTTGAAGGGCATAGCTCGATACTGGTATTCAAGCTTGAAGCTGCGGATGATCCACTCATTTGACCAATAGGGTGTTTGTTTATGGATCACTTCGTCAGCAGCAGGAGGTAGCGGGAAGGATCGGACTCTCTAATCAACATCAAGCAGAAAGAGAGAGAGTCAATCCGATCCTACCTCAGTTGCTTCAATGTGGTTGTACTAAAAGTTCATGATCTAGATCAATCAATCACCATGATCGCCCTAAAGGATGGACTTCTGAAAAAGCGATCTTCGATATTCTCTGGAGAAGACCTACCCTTGTGACTTCGTCGATATGTTGGCTCGGATAGAAAGTACATGCGGGCTAATGAAGCATTCGAAGACATGCCTATGGTAGATGTGGCTACCAAAGAGAAGAAGAAAGAAGAGGAAATGAGATCTCCACCAAGGAATCAGCCACACTCTCACTCTCCACCCAGATGTCGGAGGTTGCGAACTCCCCCACGAAACCACTAACAAAGAATTCCTTCAAAGGAGAGAAATGTGTCCCTGCCTAGGAGGTTCACAAACTACATGCTACTAAACACTGCCCAAGCCCAAGTGTTGATGGAGATTAGGGATCGAAACCCTCGGATAGGAAATTTGCGATCCCATCCAAGTCAGCGCAATCCTAACAAGTACCATCTCTACCATTATGATCATGGCCACAACACTAAAGACTATCTTCGACTTCGAGATGAAATTGAGGAGCTTATTCAGCATGGGTGCTTGGATTGGTTCATCAAGCATCAGTAGGAGCAGTCGAAAGAATAGCGGAGGCTGCCTCGTCCACCAAAATAGCGGCAAGGAGAACCCTCCGGAGATCAACTTTCCATCGAATTAATAAATACAATAATTGAGGGACACCAAAGCTGAGTGAAGGAGTCAGTCGAACCTGCCAAGAAGTGAAAAACTGAAGAATACGTTGCGTTTATTGAAGAAGATGCTCTAGGAGTTCAGTTTCTACATAATGTGTGGTGGTTGTATCTCTAAACATTGCAACTATGATGCACACCACATTTTGATTGATAATAAAGTTTGATAGATATATTATTTATAATACTTCTCCAAATGGCATTCCTCCTGAGTGGTTAGGATGATTGGACTCACCTCTTGTGGAATTACTAGAGATGCAGTACCCATTGAAGGAGTCATTACTCTCCCTATAGTAGTCGAACAATCTCCATGGTGATCCAAGGCTCAGGTTAATTTTTTGATGGTTTGAGCACCATCGGCCTATAATGCTATCCTTGGATGCTTAGGACTCAATGTATTTCAAGCTGTAGTGTCCATCTATCACCTGAAGATGAAGTTTTCAATTGAGTTCAAAGTTGGCAAAGTCAGAGGAGACCAGACCCTAATGCGACAATGCTACACCATCGCACTTCATGGTGTTGAGCCCTTAGAAGCCTATTCGATTGATAGATTAGACACTCAAGATGAGCTATCTGAAGAATATGAAAAGCTAGTGGAGGACCTAAAGATGATTCCACTAAATGATGGCAACAAGGAGCACACTGTCCAGATCAGGTCGAATCTCGATCAGGTAAATAAAAAATATCTCATCTCCTTTTACAGAAAATACAGATGTATTCATCTAAATCCCAGCTGATATGCTAGGCATCGATTCAAAGGCGATGGCGCATCAACTAAGTGTCAATCCGAACTATCGACCCATCAGACAGAAGAAAAGAAGCTTCACTCTTGAATGATAGAAGGCGATAGCTGAAGAGGTGGACAAATTACTCGATGCAGGCTTCATTCAGAAAGTGACCTATCTAAGTGGGATTGCAAACATGGTCCTGATGAAAAAGATGAATGACAAGTGACAAATTTGTATCAACTTCACCGACCTCAACAAAGCATGTCCGAAGGGTAGCCACCCCTACCTTCGATCGATCAACTGATGGATACCACTTTAGGACATGAACTCCTCACTTTCATGGATGTCTTTTTTACAATCAAATCCAGATGGTATCTAAAGATGAGAAGAAACTACTTTTGTTACTGATCAAGGTCTTTTCTATTACAAGATTATACCTTTTGACCTAAAAAATGTAGGTGCAACTTATCAGCACCTTATAAATAAGATCTTCAAGGATCAGATTGGACAGAATATAGAGGTCTACATGGATAACATGCTTGTCAAAAATAGAACCTCATGAACCCACATTAAGAATCTCGAAAAAACCTTTGCCACTTTAAGTATTGGATGAAGTTGAACCTAGCTAAGTATGCCTTTGGAGTTACTTGGGGCAAGTTCTTAGGCTTCATGGTGTCCAACCGGTGGGTAGAAGCCAATCTTAAGAAGATCCGAACTATACAAACAAAAGCCCACCTAAGAATATAAAGAAAGTACAACATCACACAGGCAGAGTGGCAGCATTAAATCAGTTTGTCTCGAGATCAACCGAATGCTATCTCATTTCTTTCAGACCTTGAAATAATTGAAGAACTTTCAATAGACCGAAGATTACTAGCATGCCTTCCTGGAGTTGAAAAATTATCTCAGTTTTGCACCACTTCTCAACAAGCCAAAGCTTAATGAAAAACTTTACTTGTACCTGACGGTCTCACCAGCTGCCATAAGCGCGGTGTTGATCCATGAGCAGGATAAAGTCCAAAGGCCAATCTACTATGTCAGTCGGATCGTGCATGACATGGAGATCAGATACACTAGGCTGGAGAAGCTAATCTTTATCCTCATTGTTGCCCGAGCCCTACTTCTAAGTGCATCCCATTATAGTGCTAACTGATCAACCGCTCAAGGCAGTTTTGCATTGACCCAATAGTTTTGGGTATTGATGAAGTGGGCGATTGAACTCACAGAGTTCGAGGTAAAGTTCCAACCTTGGTCCTCTATTAAAGCTTAGATTTTGGCAGACTGTATTGTGGAATGCACTATCCCAAAGGATTAAGAAACACTAGAGCCAACTCAGGAAGAGAATACACCAGTGGAACAAGGTCTGTCAGGGGAGCTAGACGATCTTTCGGTAGCACATGTGGATGGATCATCAAATTCTATAGGATCAGGAGTAGGCCTGTTACTTCTTGGTGCCGAATTGTAGAGTATGCCTTGAGGTTTGACTTTTGAGCTATCAATAATAAGGCTGAGTATGAAGCTCTTATTGTTGGACTAAGAATCGTAAGAGAGCTCGGAGTGCAGAAGCTGAGGATCTGCATCAATTCACAGCTAGTGGTGGAATAAGTAAAGGGAGATTTTGAAGCTCGAGAGAAGAATATAAAGAAATACTTCCAAAAGATGAAGGACTTAATGTCGGTGTTTGTTGATTTTCACATTTAGTAGGTACCTCGATCCAAAAATTCGAGAGCCGACCTACTATCCAAACTGACAACTTCAGCCCCAAGAGATCTATCCCAAAAATCATTCTTTGAGGTTTTGAAGAAGCCTAGCACTGAAGAACTGGTTTCAATCCTATAGATCAATAACAAACCTTATGGGATGTATTCCTCGTTCGCTTCCAACAAGATAAAGTACTATCCTCAGACTCTAAAGAGGATGGAAGATCAAATATCAAGCTTTTCATTATATTTTTACGAAAGCAAGCTATATAAACGATCCTTCTCTCTACCACTTCTCAGATGCCTTCGTCCTTTCGAAATCGAATATGCCCTTCAAGAGGTGCACGAAAGGATATGTGGAAACCATCTGAACAATAAATTGTTGGCCTACAAAATACTTTGGTAAGGATACTACTAGCCTACGATGCAGAATGATGCAGTTAACTTCATCAAGAGATGCGACTAGTGTCAATGGAATGCTAATGCTCAGTATCAACCAGTTGTTCTACTAGTCTCGATAGTCGCTTTTTGGCTATTTGCACAGTAAGAGATGGATCTTGTAGGCCTCTTTCCACCAGCATCGGACTAGAGAAAGTTCTTACTTGTGACCATTGACTACTTCACCAAGTGGGTAGAAGCTGAGCCTCTCACCAAAATCATCGAAGCCAGAGTAACAGACTTCATCTGAAATTTATTATCTATCGATTCAATCTCCCATGGGTACTGATCATCGACAATGGATGCCAATTCTCAGACTCCAAGTTTATCAAATTTTGTCAAAGCTGTGGCATTTTCAACACTTCACCTCAGTGGGACACCCGTAGGCCAACGACAAGACTGAGGTAACTAATCGAACCCTTTTGCAGAGACTGAAGGTCAGGATCGATCGAGCTAAAGGAGCATGGGTGGATGAGCTACATAGTGTGCTCTCAGCCTACCAAACCATTCAAAGAACACCCACAAGAAAACTCCTTTTAACCTCTCCTTCAGAATGGAAACCATCATTCCCATAGAAATCAGACTCCCTTCACATCGGGTTGAGGACTACGATGATCGAAGTAATACAGAGCAACTTCGTACAAATCTAGATCTACTCGAAGGAGTTCACGAGAAAGCATGAGTATGGATGGCAGCCTATTAGTAAAGGGTGATACAATACTACAACTCCCGCATCTAGAACAAAAAATTTCAAGCTGGTGATCTGGTCGTATGTCGAGCCGGTCTCCCAACCTACAGAATGTAAAAAATTATCTTCAAAGTAGGAAGGCCCCTACCAAGTGGATGAAGTCATCAGATCGAAACCTTATCATCTCAAGCAACTGGATAGAACATCCTTACCTCAGCCATGGAACTCAGAGAATCTTTGAATGTATTACCAATGATGTAACTTGATAATCGTTAATAAATAATTTTTTTAGGAATGTTATCATCTCTTGCAGCCAGCAGGCTGAAGATCTCGTACGACCTTGAACGACGAATGCTGCTTGCCTCAAGATGAGAAGAATGGAAACCCCTAGCCATGTGAGAAGTGAGGAATAAACACGGACTCCCGGAGTTCACAAATGCAATTCATTCAAGCAAAAGATCTTAGTGACTAAGAAGCAGGGGCTAACCTATAAGGATCCCCGAAGGCCGCTCATTTTTCAGCGAGCCAGCACTTATGAAGATCTTAGTCATGCGAGAAATGAGGGCTAATCTAAAAGAACCCTCAAAGCCCATCGATCCAAATCATCAACAATGAAAATCTCGATGGCTAAGAAGTGGAGGCTAACCATGAGGACTTTGAAGGCTGCTCGCTTTTCAACGAGCTAGCACCTATGAAAATCTTAGTCATGCGAAAAGTGGGGGCTAATATATAAGGACTCCTAATATTCATCGATCCAACCTATACAGGTAGAAGACCTCGACAGTCAGAAAGCAGGGGCTAACCTATAAAGACCCCCGATGACCTCTCACTTTTCAACGAGCAAGACTGATGAAGATCCTAGCTGATCAAAAAGTGAAGGCAAACCTAAAAGGATCTTCAGAGGGCTAACCTATAAAGATCCTCAGCCCACCGATTTCAGCTACCCAAAAATAGAGACCAACCTAGAAGAACCTTTAGAGAGCTAACCTTTAAGGACTCTCAAAGCGAAGGATAAAGTCGATCTACGATTACTATACGAACACAAGGTTACCAAAGCATAAAAGTAGATGTGAAATAAAAAACTTCAATCCAAATTCATTTTATTGATAAACTTGATTACAGAAGCTACAAAAAGATATCTACAAGAAAAAAATAAAAGTACATCAACTATTCAAAAGGCCCACCTTCGGTTGAGGAAGCTTCAGCATGTCGTGGATCTGATATTTCTCCTATCATAGTAGCTGAGGTTTCTCCAACTGCAGGCTCCACAAGATCAGTATGTTCATTATCTCTAAGCATGTTGGGGTGAGAGTCAACTTCGAAAAAAAATCACCTGACTAAATGCCTGCATTCCTCAAAGCTGACGTGAAAAGCCATGGTTGATACGTCTGCCACTTCGAGAGTTAATAGTATTGAGTATGGTCGTGGCAAGCCTATCCTCCAACCTTCTAATAGTAGCTTCAGCATGGTTGACCGCTGCCATACTCTCTACGAGCTTGATGCAGAGCTTGGCCATCACGGGCCTTTCTTTGCTCAAAGTTTCTGAGAGATTAGTCATGGTTCTCCAAGCCTAGATAAGTTCGCTCCGAATATCATCAACCACCAATCTCTCAATGTCCATTTCTTGATTAAGTTCTCTGATTACACCCTTAGCTGAACGAATGTCACTCTAAAGTTGGCTGATCCAGGCAGCCGAATCCCCTCTAGCTTCGCCAGTAACTTTGCCCGATGCTAATAGTATACTTCAGCTTTGTTATCTCATCCTAGGCCTCACCCAATTTTCGTTGCAGAGAACCATCATTGCGGCCATCTTTCAGTAGTTCTCTCTAGTCGTCTTCATAAATTTATTGTACTTTTCAATCAACTTATGTCTTTCTGCAAAATATTCTTTATCCATCTGCTTAAGACATTTCCTCAGACGTTTTACTTCTGCTGAAGCCTCATCATTACTCTTCTTCATCTTTTGAAGTTTCTTCCTTGCTTTGGAAGCATCTTGTTGAGCCCAATATAGGTCTTCTTCAAGGTTCTCAATCTGAGTCCTCAAAGACAAAGCCATGGGCAAAAGTTTAGCACGATATCGAATAAACATACGATTGCAACATTCACACTAAATCAATTGAGACAAATTTCACAAGCAAACATAAATCGAAGAATACAAAGATAAAATTACTTTTCATTGATATAAAACTTTGCATTACAATGATAGAAAATAGAAGAAAAATACAATTTTAAATATCTCTGATCTTGGTGTGAGGATCGACGGATGAACTTGGGACATCCATGGTTGGCTGCTTTGACTCCACCGACGGCAATGAAGCTGGTGCATCTTCAATAGGAATAGATGTCGGTACAACCTTTGATGTTGGAATAGCTTCAGAATGCCCTTCAGTAGCCTCAGCAAATGGAGCTACAAGAATGGCTGCTCCAACTCCACCGACGGCAACGAAGCTAACACAGTTTCAGCAGAAATGGATGTCGGCATAACCTCCAATGTTGGAATAGCTTCAGAACGCCCTTCAATAGCCTCAGTAGATAGAGGAGCCTCACTTCCTATGGGTCCTCCTTCTTCTCCTTCGGCTCCTCCTTCTTCAACTCTTCCTCCTTCATTTCCCTCCTCTTCCTCTTCTTCATCCTGGAAGCTCAGATCCATCTCTGGTAAGCACGCTACTACCTTCCAGTGGCAAACATTCCACTCGGTAATGAAGACCTACTGACTGAAGTCGACTTTTTCCTAGGAGAAGTCTTCAGACACACAAAAAGCTTCCATAGCTGCACGCCTAGTTTCGGCAACTCAGCCCTGTGCATTCTTCTTAGCTTCGGCTGCCTTGGCTTGGGCTTCCTATCATTTCTCTTCCACCGTACCGAAGCCAAGTCAGACTTGACCTTTGCCTTCGTAGCTTCGGCCTCCTCTAACACCTTCTTCAGGCAAGCAACTTCGGCTTCCGTAGCTTCCATCTTGGACTTAGCTTTGGCGGCGGCAGCATTTGTCTTAACGTCGGAAGCCTTGGCCGCCTTATGCTTTTCACGTGCCTAGACCAATTCCACCTTGATGTCCCTTGGCCTATTAATGATGGCGGTGGCATAGTGATCTGTCTATATCCAAAAAGTAAGAAGTTAGTAAAAAAAGAGAAAGCAAGAAATATGCCCCTTTTATAGGCGTAGAGGATCAGAATGGTCCAGATATCGAATTCTGTCCAACTGTCCAATAACTTACATTTGGCATGTCTCTATTGATCAGTAGAGAACATCGATCATCTCATTTATGATTTACGCCAGAAATGAGGGATGCCACTTTTCAAATTTTGCTAACTGCTCCACTCCCTGTGGTCATGATTATCCTTGATGTGACTTTTCATTTTGCCCAAGGGCCACAAGCGTCGTTTCAAGCAGCAATAGGTAACACGTCTTCGGCAAGCCAAAACTCATGTATTTCTTTCGTCTGCACCAAACTCGAGAGCAAGGGGCATGTGTTGGGGGGTAATTTGTTATCTAGACCGAAGATATGAGTCAGTGGAAAGGCATGTGATGAAATGTACAGGACCGACACCATGGCACTATTGGAAATGAATGTGTCAGATTCTAGAGGTAGATATATCTCCCCCAAACCATGAGAGGGCTATCTAAATGAGGTCACTCAGTGCATAACTATGGATCTCTCCGATCCCAACTTCAGGCCCCAAATGATCCTTATTTCCAACGATCTTCCTAAGCAGAACATCAGAATCCAGTTGGTCCGGACTTCGGCTTATAACTAAGACTCCACCAACCGATTCCAGTCCCTGCAGCAGGATAACATCTGAACAGATCGATTTCAAACTTCGGCGGCAAATATACTTCAGACCCCATCGATCCTCATTCCAGTGAATACAACTCGCCCTGGCCACCTCTTCCTTCGGTGCCTATATTCATCGGACCGCTCTGAAGCCTCCTCAACTGAAACTGGTTCGAACCTACCTGCGCCTTCATTTCAATGTCTCCAATTGGCTCCGAAATAGATAAGACAGGCGTAACTGCCTAATTCTGAAGACTCTAGCCGAAAATCTCATCATATTGCATCTGAATCGGCCAAACAATATTTTAAAACGGCTTTTCAGCTCGCTCCTACAAAACGGCCTACAGGGGATCCCTAAGATATGTGTACAATCTCTCCCAAAAGCTATTCCGACCAAATTTTAGTGGCAACGGTCAGAAAATTGACTACTATCAAATTATCAAAAAATCAATTAAATTTCTTAACATAGTGGTTAAATCACCATTGGTTAGTGTTCGTAATTTTGTATGGAGAGATAGGGAGAGAGAAGGGAGGATGGGGGAGAAATTTAGAGGGATGGGAGGCACGTATGGCATCCTCTTGCCTCACCATACTAAAGATGACAAAAAAAAAAAAAAGGAAATGAAGATAAGAAGAGAAAGGGAGGGTACAGTGATTTCTACGAGTTTGGGAGAAGCAAGATTGATAGATGGCATAGTTAAGACTGGCACTTGGAGATCTGGGAGAGCTTTTGAGTCTTCTTTAATGTATTGCGTATATTTTAATGTCACACTCTAATTCGCATTTGAACTCGAGTCATTATACCCTCAACCAGAAATAAGGAAAAGGAAAAAAGGAGAACTTGTTACTATATCCCAATCATGGCTGTTTGTAACTCTTGCAGTGGTCATAATCATATGAGCTTGTTGCTGTAAAGATAAGAATATTGTATGGGACACATGCAATCATGATAGTCATGCAAAATGAAAAATCTTTAAATTAAAATATCACATGTAGCTAAATAATTAAGTATAAGTAAATTTAGTTAACATGATGCAATTAGATGTGGGTCTAAGAGATTGGGAGATAAGGGGGGATGGGGAAGGGATATATATGTATGGAGAGAGAGGGAGACAGGAGGGGGATGGGTCTAGGAGATATGCGTGTAGAGAGATAGGGACAGATGAGAGGATGCAGGGATAGGGAGAGGGATGAGATGTGTTTAGTGAGAGGACACCTCTAGCCATGTTATAGATGTAGAAAAAAAATGAAACAAAAGGAAGGAGGGGAGGAGAGGCCGAGGACTAGCATAACATGTGTAAAGTGATCCGCCCGAGTTTTAAAAAAAAAGTGTTAACACATGGCGTAGCTAATATCTAACACTTGATAGTTTAGAAGAGCTTTGGGCTCTCCTTTAATGTAGTGTATAAAGTCTCCCAATCATGACCGTCCCTTAATCCTACAATAGTCATAATTGTACGAACTTATTGATATAAAAATGATAAAATTATATGGGACATGCAATCATGATAATCATACAAAATAAAAACTTTAATTAAATATAGCTAAATAATTAATTAAGTTACATATAAGTTTAGTTTAACATAATGCAATCGGATATGGATCCAAAAGATAGGGAGATGGGGTGAGGGGGTGGTGGAGTTGGGGGATGGAAAGGGATATGTATGGAGAGATAGAGAGACAAGAAGGATGGATCTAAGGTTGCGTTTGGTAACTGACAATCTATCTAGATTGCTAGCAATTTAAAGTGAGCCCATCAGATTACTATGTTTGGTATGCTTTTTTGGATGGCAATCCAGATTACCTCTTAGGAAGTAATCTAGATTGCTTTAGAGAGATATGGCTATCTAGATTACCATTTGTTTGACAATATTATAAAAAAAAATTTGAATAAAATTATTTCTAAAAAAATATCACACAAAATCCATCCCTCCACCCCCCCTGACGGCTCTCACCCTCCCTTATTATATATAATAATATAATAGAATATAGTATAATATAATATATTATTATTATATTATTATTATATTTTATAGTAACTATATTATATTACAATAATATAGTATATGATAATATATATTATATAAATCCTATATAACAATATATTATATTATATTATATTATTATATTACTATATAT
>KE505341.1:169441-183437 GCA_000441515.1 Elaeis oleifera | reverse complement strand
GCCGGCCGGTCGAAACAGCCGGCGGTACCGGTTCAGCATACCTTGCTTTAGAGCAAAGTGACATAAATGCTTGGTAAAATAGAGTCTCTTAACTTGAAACATGAGATGAAAATGGTGTGACTGCACTATTCAGACTAAAGCACAAAGCGAAGTATATGCACAAAGCATATACACAATAAGCAAGACATTACTGAATCGTCAGTAAACCAATAACAAGTATGCTTTACGAAAATTTTCTTGAAGAGGCTCTTGATGATAATACAAAACTAATAAGATATGAGCTTTATGAAAATTATGGTCGCTTTCCATTAACCCATTATGGAACTAGTGGCAGTTTTAGAAAATTCAAAGACAAGCAAGAAATGCTTACACAAACAGACACCATAAAAAATCCAAAAAACAAACAAAGTATTACATGCTTTACATGTGAGCATTATAATTCATATACCAACTAGTGTTGTGCACGTGCAAATGCATGTGACTTTTAAAGGAAGAAGGGTTGAAG
This sequence comes from Elaeis oleifera, assembly GCA_000441515.1. Classification (NCBI taxonomy): domain Eukaryota; kingdom Viridiplantae; phylum Streptophyta; class Magnoliopsida; order Arecales; family Arecaceae; genus Elaeis; species Elaeis oleifera. The sequence continues at coordinate 182,932 of KE505341.1, read as the reverse complement.
ACCCTTTCAGAAACTTGAGATAAAATATTAGTTACACCTGGGAAGGAGTCTGGATACTCAAGAAACATGTGACCCTCAGACATCATAAAAAATATTTAACAACTACAGTCCAAAATTAAGGTGGAGTCCAAATATGAGGCAGTATCATTATAATACTAGAGATGTTTTAAAACCAAGTTGATCCGTTACCCACCCCTTAGTGGGTCCAGTCAATTCAGAATTCAAAATTCCTAAAATTTCACTCAGCCTATTAGCCGAAGATATTCACCCATTCGAGTCACCTCAAAGAACTGCTATGCAATTGCATCCATCACTAATCAAAGGTAAAATGCAAGTCTTTATCATTTATTTTAGACCTCACATATATCTGACAAAAAAAATACAAAGGAATATCAGGTCACTTGCAACCAATCTCTTATCACATCATCTTGTTGATAAGCCAACAATAGGAAAATGGTGCATGTTACTAATTCACAAATAGAGAATTAGGGGTGGCAATTTAAACCACCCCACCAGGTACCCAACCAAACCTGACCACCATAGGCAGGTCTTACCTGCCTCCTCATTCTAAAACCACAGCAGGTCCAGGGTAGGTGCCGATAAGGGCAATACCCATCCCGAACCTAACCCAATTATATATAAGCCTTGATGATTATGATGATTGTGGTGATAACGGAGAAGAAAGGATCGTGATCGATCATGAGAAAGATTTATTATATAAAAGGCTGCAAGATAATTGTTTCTTTTTAGTTGACTGCTTTTCCTAATTTAAGAAACATCTAATTCCTAAAGAATAACATTCCTGTTTGTTGTTTCTACCATTGTTGAAAATTTTCTTTGTTATATTCTATGCCTTCAAGCCTTATTTGTTTAATGTTATGTAAAGTATTGAGATTTACTTTTATATTCTTTTTATTTGCTCAATTTGTATGCAAAAAATGATTTTCCAGCTTTACCGCCCAAGGTGGGTACAAGGCGAGTGTGGGTATGTAATTCCCAATTACACAAGGCGAGTATGAGTAATGGTCTACCCGACCTATAACCACCCCATTGCCATCCCTATGGGGATCCATCCTCAAGGCCAAAGACCAGGACTAAAAATGAATTAGATACTGATATTGAATCCATATTTTTAAATGAATCTGGATATGGATATTGATATTAAAAGGATACCAAAATTAACATCCATATTGTGTTCTCAGTGGATGATGATACAAATCAAATATTAAGCAGATCCATATTTTTCTATCCACATACAGATATAAGTCAGATACTATTCAGACAAATCAGATTTTTAGCAGAAATAATGAAGATTTGCATTAGTTATATAATCATAAATGATGGGAACAAAATCCACTACCAAATTGCACGTGACACATAGGTAACTAAGGATCTAAGCAAGGTTCGCCGTACCGGTACCGGACCCCGTACCGGTGAAATTCTGTTTAATGTCGGTACGCGATTCGGTACAGTACGATAATGTCGGTACGGTTCGGTACGGCATACCGATACGAGACCGGTACGGTACGATACAGGCGGTACGGGGCGGTATGGGGTGGTACGGCATTCCATGGATCTAAGGCTTAGTTATTAAACACACACAAAGATTGACCTTGTCAAATGTCCATGTCGCTAGTCAAATTGAATTGTTTTAACAATATTCGAATTCTGAGTGGTCCAATTGGTCCGACTGGATTTGAATTCTAAGTGTAAGGGTATTTAAAGATGTTTTTTACCAGATATCCAGATTCGGATCCAAATCTGACAAGAATTATAAGTAGATATCTGAATTTGGATGCAGATTGGACTGGATCCAAAATATCTAAAATTTCTATCCAAATCCAATCCAAACTATGAGGGACATGATCAGATTTTATTGAACTGTTTCAGCACTACCAAAGACCAATCACTTTAAACCTCATCTCACAATCTAGGCTTCAACCACCATAATGTGCTAGCAACAAAAGGCCATTGACAAATTTGTACCAAGGAAGTCTATTATTGGATGATAGAGATCGATCCCCCAATCAGATTTCTCTAGAGCCTTGATCTCTTCCGATTATTCCTCTGTGCCTATTGCCTGCTCTCACCAGGCGACAATGGTGATTGCTGGTGTCTGGGAAGACCAAGCCACTACTAATCATCACAAAGGAATAGTAGGTTCCTTTGGCTGGATCTGAATTGATCCTCCAATTGCCCCGGGGGTGGTGGTAGTGGTACAGGAAGACATCTTTTCTCCTCCAGACCTCCTCTTCTAGATTTCGTGCATGAAATGATGGACTTTTCTGAGGTTTGGGGAGGATTCCAAGCAAATCAACATGGAAATGTGCAAATTACAAAGTTGGCAGATTGACCCAAGGAAAGCCAAGAATTCCATCAACGACAACGTAGTCCAATACATCAAGTTCAAAGAATTGTTATATAAAACACAATGTGCAATTAGTAACTGCCTTTAACACCCCTCTTAAACTCAAGGTGAATAATATAACCAAGGAGTTTACCAAGAAAACTGGACATTCACTAAGTGGTAGCCCCATAGACAAGAGAAGCACAAACAAAATAAAAAAGCAACAACATTATGGGTTCGACAAGTAACAAGTAGTTTGGGAGCTAATTCAGGACAAAAATGAAAATAGCTCAATTATGTGTAAGGAATCATTTAGACCAATATAACTAATAACCAGAAGCTAGAAGAAGTTGGACACTGACTTAGTTGTGATGGAAACAATGTAAAAGAAGCTGAAAAAAATCATTGCAAAAGCAACATAACAACAAAGGGCAATCAAGTAAACATCATTGCATGTGGAGTCCAACCTCCTAGTCTCTATTGATTTAAAAAATAAAAACTAAATATTGGAGAATCATGTTTTAAGATTATTAAACCATATCATGAGAAGATTGCTTGAATAGGGAAGTTAGCTAAGGAGGAAATATTCTCTAAAAGTTTCTGGAATAAACATTTATTCGATAAGCTATTGGCATCAAGGTAGATTGCTTTGATTAGGTTCCAGATTGTAATACTTTCATATAATCTAGACAAGAAAAAACATGTTAAGCATGACAAAACGTTAGTCAAGTTAGAAAGTATTGTTGGGCATGATGAAGCAAGTCAGCAAAGACCATGGCAGAAGAGTGTGACACATTAAAGAAGTGATCAATTTCAAAGTCTTTAAGGACACCAAGAAATGAATACGAAATTACAGATGGCATCATAGTCATCTAACTGATTTATATCTGAGGAAAATGTTAAATACAAAGATATAGCAAAGGCCGAAACAGCAGTTGCAGGCTCCCTAGAAGAGATCAAGGAGAGTATGAAAAAAATCTAAGCCTTAAAAATAAACCAAGCCAACAACATGACAAATAAACAGCAAGATCAGAGAAAAATAAATCCTAACAGAAGAATTAATTCTCAAAGATGCAACATTTGGTAGTAAAGTCCACAAATTTAGGCCATGATACAAGGCACCCAAGTGCCTATAGTGGAGTGGTCTATCTCCAAGCCGCCAAAATGTCTAAGAAGTGGAGATAAAGGATGCAAATGCCATAACAATAATTATTTTGGCAAGTCCAAGGCAAAGCTTCATACCATCCCAACTCAATGTAAAGAATATAAACTTTCCAAGACTAATATCATGTCAAACTAGGAGTCCCTCTAGATGCTGATGCTAAAAAACATAATTCTTATCTCTTTCTTATGAGAAATGAAAACAATAGCTCTCCACAATATAAAGAAATTATGAGACATTTGAACTTGCATGGCTAGTTATAAAGTCACATAACCACTTAATAATGCAAGACTGATGAATTGAAAATTACCCATGAAAGGAAACCAAACATCACAAGAAAAGCTAAAAATATGCCCTAAACATTATAATCTATTAATTATGCATACCCACGATCTTCCTTTGATCAGACATTTCAACCATTGTTCTGACATCAAGCTTTAGCTGAATGAACATTTTCCAAAATTCACACCAATCAAATTCTTTTGATCTAGAGAAGATTTAGTAAATCATTGAACCAATGCCTTTGCTCTGATCTGTTAATCATAAGTGCATTGGAGTTCCTTATGAAAATGTTAGTTGGTAGAACTATGATTTATAGAAACTTCTATCACTTACTGTTTGTTCTGGTTTCCACCTTTTTCCACAATCTTAGATTGCTTTAAATAGAAAACTTGTCAAATGAGGATCGTAAAGCCAAATTCAAATAGTTGCAACAAGATGCCTATGGATGAATTTCTAACTTTTTTTGCAGTATTTATTAAATCCACCATCTCTTTTAGCCTTATCATCATTTCATTAGATATTTATATATATTTCTTCTAATAAAATTTTGCATTCTTTTGGCCACTTGCTTATGAGTTTGGAAAGGAAAATCAAAAAGTTTAACATTCTTTCTATTTTCTTGTCAGACCCCCAAAAACTACCTAAGAAAGGAAAATTTGGTTAGATAATAAACAATGGCTAATTATAGTATTTTGAGGTATCTCCCGACACAAAAAAAAAGTCGCATTTCATTCATGAATGTATGAAAAAAATTTTAAAGCTTCAGAGACATTTAACAAAAAAAGCCTCCTAAAAGCTACTTCAAATGTTTCACATGTTTTTTTAAAAAAAAAGCGCCGTAATAGAAATTCATGACATTATTCTACCTATAGATAACCAAAGTTAAAAGAATTTTAAGTTTCAATTCCATGCAGATAAATGTGAAGGCAATAGGTATCATTAGATGAAAATAACTGCTTTTCTTCTAAATGAATATCTTGTATTTGTTGATCAAAAATCAGATTCACTGCAACAAATTTTAATATTACTAACTATGACCGATGCAGTAATGACAACAAAAAAATACGGTATTGAAAAACAAAACCAACCTCTAGTTGAGATTTATGATCATCAAGCATCTCAATATCCAACTGTATTTGCTTTAACTGCGAAAAGTTAAGGAAAAAAAAAGCATAAGGGGAAAAAGCAGTAGTAACAGTAGTTGAAGTCTCTAATCATTGCACTTCAAATGACAGTCAGCCATGTAATAGTGCACACCTGCTCTTCCAGATCATCTTTCTCATCATGAGATGAAACTTTGTCTTCCTTTTTTCTATCTTTAGCACCATCAATTTTAAGGCTTCCAGAGATATCACTTTCTCCATCCATACGCTGCTTCTTCCTATACCTTCTTTCACTGATAGAACCACAAATAATTCATTATAAAGTAAATTCAGTCACCATAAGGTTACAGTCATTGCTTGGGAAGCCAAATCCAAATGGGAATTACTCTTGAGAATAAGTTGCAGGCAATAATTTACAAAAAGATTCAGTTATAAGTTAGCTAAAGGAGAATGAGTGAAACAGTAGACATTACTAACAGATAACTATCCATTATGGTAGTGTATTTGCATGTTTGAAATTGCAAAGTTTTGCTCAGCAACAAGACTTATATTAACTTTTATAAACTTATACAGTGAAAAGTGTGATACTGTTTAAGCAGAACTCAACCTCACTTACCTTCTTTAATCGGGGACCTTGAACGACTAGAGCCTGCAAGGAGAGCTCCAAAGGTCACAACAAGTGTGTATAAGGAAAAGGCATGATAACCAAAATATGTACAAAAAGAAAGGCTGTATCAAAAACAAGGCATTAGCGCAAAGCAATGAGGAAAAAAAAATACTAGGTTCAGGAGATTGCTTACCCCTATCATGAGAAATTGGTTTATGACTACGAAATGAATGAGGACCTCTTGCATCTCTTATAGGGGAATATCTCCGATAAGGAGAATGCCTTCTATCGAGCTTATCTCTCAAGTCGCCATTTCTATAGTCCCGTCTACCTGAAAGTGAGGAAAATAATGGAGTTTCAAGCAGGAGAAGAAAGTCTTTTCCTCTTTGAATATCTGAGGGAAAGGTGTTTGTAGACTGAAGTCTGAAGAACCAATGAATGTCATCAAGCTTACCATCACCCTAAGAAATATGATAAAATCATTATGATAAGTAGTATTACCTCCTCAACAATTCCAAAAGGCCACATAAACAAGTGATCCATAAAATCAATAGATACCAAAATTGTGACGTATGATCTTAGGTCACTGAGAGAGCCCTTTGAACATTGAAAAACAAATAATAGAGAAGATGACATAGCTGCCTTCTGGAGTGACAAATAGAAGAGTAATGGAAACTTCAGTATCACTAGTGAGAAAGAACCTTCCACCCAGTATATTCATCTGATCTGTGCAAACATCCTCCAAGAATAAGCTCGAAAACTATCTCCCGCACAATAAATCTTAGAATGCTAATATATATGGATCCCCAAGATGGAACTGATACAACTGAACAACAACTATAACAACTGCAGGACTCAATTTGAGTAAATGTTGTACCTGCTAATAACACAGAGATCATAATACATAGAGACCTTTCCAATAAGCATGCAGCAAACTTAACGCATACAAATCCATCGTATCACCTCTGAGGGATACAGAATCACTAGCAGAATGAAGCAACATATATCACATCACCAACTGGCGAGACTACCAAAAATCAGCATCCTCCAATTGCAGAGATTAATAAAGCCGTTGGAAAAGTTGATAGTTTGATCCATAACAAAATCAAAGGAAACCAGGCATTACACCACATTTGTTCTGCAATAAGCTTCACGTGGGCAGATTTTCGATCAGAAAAACAAAGGCATAGTTTTCATCTGCAGTCAATGGTGCTCAGTTCCATTATTTTTCAAACGCAGAGAATGAGTTTAGTTTATATAATGCACATGCAGTTCAGATCCAAATATAAAAGATAGAGTAAGTCCATCCATGAAATGACATGGTAATAATTTTATAAACTGTTAATTAAAACTTTCCACTACTGATCATTTTTAAAATTCATCTAAATGTGGCTCAAGTAACAGCTCATATCCTTTCCTATTGTTTTAAGGTCTAGTCCTAAAAGTAATTATAAACTCCTTCCCCCTAATCCTCTGGTCCGAATTGATTAATTCATTATGTTCAGTTCCCTTCACCATCAGTTTTTTGCCATTAAATTAATTTTTTAGAGTGAGAGAATGCAAGTGAATCATATCCCAGTACCTAGAATAAGCTAACTTTCTTCAAAACAGAAAATGCATCATCACTTTAAACCACCACAGCACCATCCAGAAGGACAACTACAAAGGCAGTAGAGTCTAAGAGGTAAACATAAACTGATACAGATAGTGTCTTCACGCACGTATGACAATAACTTAATTGACAGTAGAAGCGTAAAATATAAGATGGCATAGATGCAGGTGTTTTTTTCCCGGGAGGGGAGGAGGTGGGGTGTGGTGGGGAGGCCCAAATACAATATCCAATCAAGTAATCAGAAGGTTACGCAATATTACAAGTTATAGGTGCTTTCAATATCTTTAGCAGCAAATATTGGTTTATAAATGCAATCAATCCATTGACATGCTATAAAGCATATGTTATACGGTAACTAAATATAGGATAGTCTTGCAGTTTTACTCACTCATGTATAATCAGCAATAGATTAATTATAAAAGCCATGTCCTTGAAACAATTGCTGGCAAGGTAAGAAGGTAAGAGATACATTTCCATCTGAAAAACAACTCAGAATAAACTTTTGACAGTAGCCTGGTATCACAAAAGAGATCAAAAAACTGGTCCACAAAGTCTTTCCAAGTTGAATGGTCTCACCCCGAATAGTTACCAGTAAGTGCAATCCATATAAAAGCTAGGAGGAAAAAGGTCTTAGATATAATTAAAGAATCCTTGGACATTGTAATAGAAGCCTCCCTTTCTCAGCAAGGACTTTGACCTAACTGAAGATTTCCTATGCAAGAAAAGTTGAAGACTGTACTTAGAGAATGAGATTTATTCACAAAAAATGTATCAGATATTGCAGTATGTCCCCATGTTGCTGATGCTACTCCGGTAGAAGACCCAATACACACCAATATCTACTCAAAGTACACTGAAATGAATGATATCCCCATGTTGTTACAGATGTTGATATGGCTTGCAATCTAGTGTACACATGGTATAGTACAATTGATATTGAAACCTTGTTTACAAATTCACTTGAAGGGACAAAAGACTAAGCCTTGTAAGTCCAAATATAATCTGTTCCTGAACCTAGAAACAGGCAAATCACATTTTCTTTAGAATTGTGAGACAAATATTTAACTATATTCCCATTGTTCTAAAGAATGGAGAGGATAGAAGTTAACTGCAGACCAAGACTATACTTTAGAGAAGTCATAGAGTCCCCACAGTATGAATTGCATTAAGAGTTTGCAAAGAGACTAAGATTTGAAGACAAACTTAAATGCATGAATTTTAAAGGCATGGAGAGAGAATCATGAACTGAAAGGTCGACTAGCAATTGGACATATGCAATGCATGTATTACTAATGACATTTCCTATTAAAAACGTTATGTCTCAAATTTCCCATCTTGTTAAATTATTGTTTGTGCAAATTTGTAACAACGTGAACTGTGAAGACTAAACACATCAAAGCAGATTCAACAAGATCTAGTTTGACAAGTAAGCAGTTATTGTATATGGGACAGCAAATTTGAAAACTATAGTTATTATACACAAATACATTAAGTGATAAATATTGTTTTTGAAAGTGTGTATTCATAATCTTAACAATGTAATGCAATATTCTGGATACAAATAGCAATCTACTACCAAGGCTATCAATAAATAGCATCATGATGGTCATTATCCTACTTTCATGCCACTCATGTTTTATGTACATGAAACAAGATATCAAAATCAGTGTTTCCAAATGTGGTGTATGCACCCATTCATGCAAATGCAGTCCCTTGACTGCATCTCATTGCTTATACACGGTTACAAGATATAGTCATCCTACATATAAATCCAAAAAAGCAGTCCACTTAGAATTGTGTAGCCACATGTTCAGCCTGCTTAGCATTCTAGGGACAAACATGCAGACCAGTCTTACATGGCTGCATGAGGATGAATCAGGTTCAACATTGATGTTCAGGTTTTAAGAGCGTTTCAGATGGGCCTGATATGGGTACTAATAGTACAATATATTGACTATGTTATAGCTATTGCTAGTATGTATTAATGCTAAGTAGTGAGCACTACTTGTTAGTCATTATTTGTTATTAATATTGCTATTATTTCGAAAGAATTACTAATATTATTGCTGCTTTTATTGTAATTAATATTTTTTTTCATTTTAAATAGTTAAAAAGAGTAACTAGATATGTAGCCTGTTACCATATGTGCAGTCCCTTGACCAAGCTTTTTGCCTGCATATAACAGCTGCCTTTTAAAGCACCATGTAAATTGCTGATATCATTTGCCTGCTATTTCATTATAATGGCCATCTTATAATATAAGCAATAATTAATTAATCACTTTATGCTGATCATACTAAAATAATATTCTCAAAACTAAATCTTTATACCAGTTTAATAAATTCTGATATGTCTGAAAATAGATTTTATTATATGAACAATGAATTGATAAAATTATTTCATTACCTTCCATTTCTTCATATTATAAATGCTCAAAATGTCACTAAAACAACCATTATTTTATTCCAAAAATCGAATTAAATGGTTGATGGAACAAATAATGGTTGATTGTTATAGATGTAAATAATTGTTTTCGGATATTGCCATTATGAACTAGCCAAATCCATGGGATAGGGCCACCACAAGTTTTTCATGGAAAGGGACGGACCACGTCCCAACACTCACAACAATGGATGACTTGTCCCATCCCCATCCCTTCCTGACCTATACCAGCCAGACATATGGGGCAACAGGATGCTGCGCTGTCCTACCAGGACTAACATCCATGATTATTAAGATCTTGATTTCCCTTCAGCTAAGAGAATTCTAAAATATATAAAAAGTCAAAAGGACTTTAAGTGATGTTTTGTCTTGAAGAAGTGTCGTGGATTAATGAGGCTAACCAAAACTTAGCAAAGTACATGAAGGCTAAGAGAACTGTAAATTATAAAAAGTGAAAAGGCTTCTATAAAATACATAAACAGAAAAGCAATTTTCTATTTATGAAGAAAAGTATTGTGGATTTGTGAGGCTAAGCATAACATAGCAAAATAATAAATGAATAAAGTTAAAAGGAACTTCATACCATATAAGAGTATCATTAATTTTTCCTATTTCATCATGAAGTTGTTGCAATCAAATACAATTCTGAGGGATGAGAACAGCATGTAGGTAGTTTTGGATTCTTGGAACATAGAGTGAAGTAAATGATTTGCGATAAATGGAAAGGTAAGAATGTGTTAAACAACTAATTCTGATCACCGATTCTCACTGGGACTACAATGTGATAATTAGGATCCATTAGAATTGATATTGAGTTGGAGACAAGAAGTAACAGCAAGCATGCTAGAAAAAAAAAGAATAGCCCAAATTGACTTTACAAATGCCAAGGAGACAAGCTAGCTTGGGTCAAGAGATAAATAGGAAAAGGGCATGTCTTCCTATTTATTTTATGGTGTGAAGGATATTTTGGGTAAAAATGACAGAAAGGATTGAAAAGAATATTCCAAAGATCCAAATTATTAATATAATATAGATGACAAAATATTTTTGGGAGCTAAACTCTATAGAGTAAGGAACTTGGTTAAGATCAGAAGATAGAATTCTATGTAATATCTAAAAAATCTAAATCTAAAAAGGCAGTAGGGAATCCATGTTACCAGACTTCTGATAGATTTCCAAGGGAAAAACAAGATTTTGAATACTTTTCTTGAAAGAAGTGATTGGCCTTTGGATAAAAATAGCAAATGATGCTTAGAGAACAAAATGTAAGACCTAATCTATGGGAAGAAGAATGCAGCCTTATTTCAAGTATGGCCTCACAAAATAGATGAGTTACTTGTATCAAATGTACTACTATTTAGTAGAAAAGGGGATACCGGTGAGATGTTGTACAAGATGATCTAACATCATGACTTCTTATCCATAAGTAATATGTAAACATCTAAATGGGGGAAATGGAACTTGAAATGGACTACACAAATCCTTTTTCATCTTTCAAAATATGAAAAATAAGAGATCAGGATCATGGTTCGTGATGCACATGGCTAAGATCCAATTGCCTAAGGTTTTAATATTTTGGTAATCATACTGCAAATTTGTTCAAAGCATTTTAAGTACTTTCATCTCTCTATATATAACCCAAACTCCTACAGATGGGTGCCATGCCTCCCAAGCCCCGATCCATATAACCCTTTTTCAGCACATGTGCGCCACCTTTTCTCTTATAAGTACACCAATCTTCCAATAAATACACCAACCACATAAACTCTATGACAGAGAAAAAAAGAAGCACAATTAAATTAATCGAGAGTATATATATCAGATTTACTTCAACCAAATTGTTTTTGGTATCCCAACTATCAATCAGATGCCCACTTCTCTTGCATAAAAACATGCCTTGCACGTGCCAAACACTACAAGAATCAATGCTCTGTATAGGCACAAAAATTTGCCTTGAGACCCTCACTATAAAATATGATGCAAGGAAGAGATCAAAGGTCAATAGACGCTCAATCTTATCGATCATTGTCATTCTCGCAAGGATATTAATCAGCTGGGTGAAACATTATTTGCAGGATCTATTTTATTTACTAAAAAAATCTGCTGGTTGGATCAAAATTGATGTTTATGCTAGTGTTACCTTTAATTATATCCTTAAATTTTAAACAATGATTGAGTTAAAATTTCCAAATCTCTTAGACCCCGAATGCAGTGTGGCAGGCATATTATCCACAAAATCATTTTGCACTGTTCCGTTAGATTACCAATTTCTACTGAAACACTATAAATTTCAACAGTCTTGACAATACCAAAGGACCAAAAAAAAAAAAAGAATCAGAAAAACGAATCAAATTTTTTTTTAAAAAAAAGAAACAAGTTGTTGTGTGAAAGGAGGACTTAGATACCATTCAATGAATAAGCTGCTCCACCAAGCATCCGTCGACCTAATAATCACCATGAGGAGAAAGAAAGGAATTCTAAAAATTCTCTGGAATTTTTAGAGAGTTACTTTGTTCCTTAAGGGGATTAAGGGATGATTACCGGTGAAAGAGCCGGCGAAGCGGCGGAGCTCGGCGTCGCCGTGGGCGAAGTTGCAGCTCTGGCGAGGGCAACGGCCACGCTGGTAGAGTATACACAGCTTCGTCTTGTACAGCTTCCGCCCCAGCATCGCAATCGAAAAGAGACAATAGCGGACTCCAGTCTCCGCCCTTTGACGGGATGGACGTGACAGCGGCGGAAGAAGAAGAGAAGCCCTAGAACTATTTTAGTTGCTGGGCACAGGGTGGTGGTAAATATAAAGGCAAAAGGGAGCGGTAACTAAGGGCGCTTATGGTAAGGACGATCCATCCAAAATCAGAGGTGATATGGATGAGAACGATGATATTATCATATTTAATTATATCATGATAATTTATATGATGATAATTTAAAATTATTTTATTTTTAAATTATTTTTAATCTAATAACAAGACATCTATCTTCGAGATCGAAAATCTAACATCACCCCGAACAGTGATTGTAGACTGAAATATAAAGATAAAAATATTCAGTTTAATAAAAAATTGATATATCAATATATATAGTTAATATATTATATCAATATTATATATAATATTATAATATATTTGATATTATGTGTTGGGTATAAAAATACCCTCAGCCGAAGTTCTCGACAGGTGGCACCCGTCCAGACTTTTTCGAGACAGATCCTGCAGGCGCCTGTTAGATCGCTCCAAGTGCACTCACGGCTCCGCTACTGACCGATCTTCTACAGTGACAAACGACGGGCTGGATTCTTTCAAGTTTTGTCGACGGCCGAACTTCGCCAACAGCAGGTCGCCGCTACTGCCAGACTTGGCCTAGACTCCTACGGGAGCGAACGGATCAATCCGGACTCCTACGGGAGCCGGATGCCTTCTCCAAACTCCTGCCGCAGGTATATTCTACCCGGACTCCTACGGGAGCCGAACTCCTTCCTCTAACCTTTATTGCAGGAAGAGTCGATCCGGACTCCTACGGGAGGCAGACATTGTCCGAACTCCCTCAAGGAGCGGATAAATTCGAGCTCCCACCAGGAGCGGATGGCGCCAAACCCTTGGTCGAGGCGGTCTACTCCGAGCTCCAACTACGAGCGGTCTACCTCGAATAGACTCCCTCCGAACCTCTTACCAAGGATAAATACCTCCCGAACTCATGTCACAGGAAGATTCCTGCCGAGCTTCTCCGCACCAACCACCTCTGGCGTCCCCCGCGTCCCTCCGACAACCGACCTCCAACAACGTCAACTGACCCCCAACGTGAACAGGTTTTGACACCTCCCGAGTCCATCCATCGGACGACCTTCCGCCGGACCCTCATGCAACCGGGCTTCCCCAGTAGACGGCCTTCAAACAAACCCTCCGCGCCAGACCAATTCCGGCCGAGCTTCATCAGTAG
>KE505341.1:96837-114220 GCA_000441515.1 Elaeis oleifera | reverse complement strand
ATAGGAGCCTAATTAGATTAGGTTCATTATATTTTATTGGGTCTAATTAGATTGGATTTGAAAGAATCCAATTGGTTAAATCCTAGAGTCCCAAATGAGTGGGATTCTCTTCCTTGCGCCACCCAAATTGTCTCACACATTTTTTCACCACACAAAATCAGTTCGTGTGTGAGAAAATTAGAAATAATTTTGTTTATCACCATTAAGGATAGATATTAATTGATTTGATTTGAATTCAAATTGGTTTGAATTTTAACTTAAAATCTTATCCATATCCTTCCACACGTTGGCAGTTTCTGAAGGTGCCCATTGTGTACGATAAAAAAAAGTCTTTTCAATTGATTTTTATGCCTAATTTTCTCTGATAGGTCTCTCTTTAAGTTAGATAAGGGTGAGAAAAAATTAGAGTTAAATTAAAATTCAAAATGATTTGAATTACAACAAACTCCAGCTCTTATCCTGTCTTATCTAGTTTGTGCGACAATCATAAAAAGGTCATATTTTTGTGTGCCAAACTAAGAGAGCTTTTCATCATGAGATATCAAAGAGAAAGTGGGGCAAAAATTCTTCTTTAAGACATAAGCTTTGGGTGGGTTTCATTCTTTCTTGGTGTGAACAAAAGAGGAGACCGTTCTCCTCTCGGGTTAGAGATCTAGAACTATTCTAGATTTTTGGATGAGAGAAAAATCAAAGAGAAGAGAGTCTTTGTCTGATTTTTCTCTACCATTTAGCATCCTCCTCTAATCCATCTTCAAATCAGAAAGGTCTGAGGTAGTCGAAGAAGAAGATCAAGTCAGATCTGCCATCAGAAGTCGACTACGCGAGCTAGCACTCCTGTGGAGGGCTGATCGGTTCGAGAGGCTTCGTGTGGACCATCCGTAAAGGTTAGACGTTTGTGTGGCTGCGAGCGACTAGAGAGGACTTTCAGATCTATGTTCTTGATCATGGAGTTCGATCATCCTCACTCAGGTAATGGATTTGAAACCCTAGAAGTGGTAAATTAGATCTATTACTAAATATTATTTTTGGTTCACATGCTTGTCATTTTAGATTCAGATTTTTATGCATATAAATTTATATCATCGATCTATTTGTAGGAGTTTTAAGATCAGATCTCATGCATGTATTTGTAGATTAAATAGTTTAATCTAATATTTTTCTACTGAATAATTTTTTAAATGCATGCATGAAACTCCTGCGCATCCCAACCAGCCTTTCTTAAAATTCTTCATACGATCTTCATCCCAAAGATGTAGGATGCTTCTCCCAAGTTCTTCTTAAAGAATTATGATGACAACCAAATTTTATTCTCTATAATACAGGAATATCATTTTTGATTAAGAGAATGTCATCCACATACAAAATAAGAAATACTATCATTGAGTTATTAACCCACTTGTATATGTAGGATTCTTCTCCATTCTTAATGAAGCTATACGTTCTGATCACTTTATCAAATATATGTTCCAACTTCGAGATACCTACTTAAGTCCATAAATAGATCTCTAAAGCTTGCACACCTTAGACTAATCTATGGATATGAAACCTTCAGGTTATATCATATATATCTCTTCTTCCAACTCTCTATTTAAGAAACTGTTTTCACATCTATTTATCAGATTTCATAGTCCAAATGTGCTGCTATCGCAAGCATGATCCGAATGGATTTAAGCATTATCACATGAGAAAATATCTCATTATAGCCTATACCATAATGTTGACGGTAACCCTTAGCAACTAGATGGGCTTTATAGGTCTTCACCTTCCGTCTGCACCCTCTTCCGTTGAAGAACCACTTACACCTTATGGATTTTATCTCTTCAGGTGGATCAACTAATGTCCATACATTGTTGATCTTCATGAATTTATTTTAGAATTTATGACTTCTAGCCACTTATCAGAGTTAGACCTTCACATCGCATCCATGTAGGTGATCGGATCCTCGTTATTCTCAGCTAGTTCAACTAGCTCACTGTCTCAGATCAAAAAATCATAGTATCTGTCCAATTGATGCGGTACTCTATTGGATCTCATTAAAGATGTTTGTATAATAGGTTTTGAATTTGATATAATCAAATCTGACTCTATGGATTTACTAAATTGTGTTGGTTTTTCTACCGATCGAACTTCATCAAGTTCAATCTTTGAGGTATTAGTTCCTTTCCCAAAGAACTTCTTTTATAAAAAGATTGTCCTATTGCTGATGAACACTTTTTGTTCATCAGCAAAGTAGAAGTAATATGTCTTGATCTCTTTTGTGTACCCTACAAATAGATATTTGTCAGATCGAGATCCAAACTTGTCAGTTTTCAAACGTTTGATATAAGTTGGATACCCCCAAATCCTAAGGTAAGAGAGTACGGGCTTACACCCTGTCCATATCTCATATAATGTTTTACTTACGGACTTACTCAAAATATTATTTAAAATACATCAAGCTAACTCGAGTGTATATCTCCAAAAAGAGATCGATAGACTTGCAAAGCCTATCATAGACCAAATCATGTCTAACAGGGTTTGATTCCTCCTTTCTGACACACCATTATGCTGTGGTGTTCCAAAAGAGATCTACTATGAGAGAATTTCATTCTCTTCTAAGTATGTCAGAAATTCACTAGAGAGGTATTCATCTCCTCGATCGGATCGAAAAGTTTTAATACTCTTTCCAATTTGTTTCTTTACTTCATTACGGAATCTTTTGAATATTTCAAATGATTCTGACTTATTTGTCATTAAATAGACATGCCCATACTTTGATAGGTCATCTGTAAATGTAATGAAATAATAATACCCATCTATGGCACTCGTGTTTATGGGTCTGCATACATCAGTATATATCAGACCTAGAACTTTACTGGCTCGCTCACCTTCTCCAGTAAAAGGTGACTTGATCATTTTTCAAGTAAACAGGACTCACAAGTTGGAAGTGATTCATTATCATTGACTTCGAGAATTTTCTCTTGAGTCAACTTATTTATTCTATTCTTATTAACATGACCTAATCTACAGTGCCAAAAGTAGATGTCAGTGACATCATCAATTCTAAGGTATTTGTTGGATGTGTACATTACACTAACAAGTTGTGATAATATATAAATTTTATTGTTCAACTGTCCATTCATCACATTAACACCATTCATAATGATATTAAAATTACTTTTATTAAAATTACTTTTATTAAAATTTCATAACTGTACATGGCCAAAAGGTCTATAGAAATAATATTCAATAAGAAAGAAGGACAAAAGTGACATTCGTTAAGAACAATTACATTGGACTTGAATACAAACTTAATGATCCCTAATGCTAAAACTGAAATTGGTCTTCCATCTCCAACATTAAGGAATCTTTCATTTTCTTCAAATCTCCTACTGACCTGTAGATCCTGTAACGAATTGCAAATATTAAAAGAGCTTCCGGTATCTAATACCTAAATAGTAGAATCATAAATTGAGAAATTACAAGGTGTTATCATATAATTACCTTGTCCAGCAATAGTTTGCTTCTTTTTCGATCTGTTCATATCCAGAGAGGCAATGTATTAAGGATAGTTTCTCTTTCAGTGCTCTTACTTTTGTAATAGAAGCATTCCACCTGACTCTGATCGGACTTGAATTTTTTGGTCTGATCGGGCTTGGGTGCCCTAGCACTTTGCACCCTTTTCTTGTTTTCTTGTTCTTTTCTCTTTCTTAAAGGGTCGATGTCCAAAAGAAGACCCTCCACCCCATTCATCATCTCCTTATGGAGTTGGTGATCCTTCTCAAAGTTCTGTAGCAACCCCAACAAACCATGATAACTGACTGTAGGCTTTGTTATTCAAAATAAGGAAAGGAAGGTAGGATTTAGGTAGAGAGTTCAGTATGGTATCCTTCTCCAATTGCTCATGCAAGAGAAAGTCGAGTTTGCTTAAGCACTCAATCATCTTATCATGAAAAGTACATGATTAATGACTGACACTCCTTCCCTCATTCGAGCGTTGAAGATAGCATAACTTGTCTTGTGCCTCTCAATGTCATCGGAGGTGCCAAAGGACTCGTTCAACATTTGTAACATATCTTAAGGTAGAGCATTTTCGAATTGATGACTGAACTCATCATTCATTGCCGCCAGTATAATGCAACGAACTATAGTTCGTTCATTGAGCCACTTCTGATAAGTGTCTCGGATCGTATTGTGGGCATTCGAAGTTGGCTCCTCGAGTGTCAGATCTATCAGTACGTACAAGATCCATTTGTGCTTCAGGACTATTTTGAGCTTTCGATACCAACTATCAAAATTGGATCCCATCAATTTATCACTATCTAATAGTGATCGAAGTGACAAGGTGGTGGCCATAACTGCAAAAAAGAAACTAAAACCTAATTAGTATATGAATTGATTAAGCCTAAAGATATGGATTTAAATCTTAAAGTTCTCCATTATTTATTCAAATTGGTAGTCTCTACCTTCAATTTGAAGAATTACGCTAATTTTCTAGTGGATAACAGAATCCTCACAGGCTGCACATGGGCCCGAGTGTGGCTCAGCCAACTCCTGTGTACTCATGGTAGGTTCTTAACTAATTATTTCACCAAATAATTTTCAACATTCAATTTTTCCCAAACACCTCTTCAGCAAGCATGTGGTGCCTCCACTGAAAGTTCTGGTTAGATCTAATTATTAACATATCAGAATTTAGTACATCTGACAAATGAGTGATCAGACCTGAGTGTGGCTCGACCAACCTGACCATCATCAGAAAGATATAACTAAATCAACATATTATGAATAATAATTCCAACAGCTAGATGAGCACTAGACGTGTGGCACCTCCAATGATCATCCAAACTGTTGAACTCATTATCATCCAACTTAATGGGAGGCTATGATCTAGTTATCACCATAACTATTTCATTTTTAGGACCTAATATTTTAGAAATTTAATTAGATGAATAAAAGATGAGAAAAGACTTGATCTATTAATCTTAATCCTCACACTGACTTTACTAAGTCAGATCAAAGAAGACTAAGCATAAGCTGGTCCAGCCAACTAGTCATAAATCCTCTCAGTGACTTCACCAAGTCATAAAAGAACTTTAGACAAGTTAAACTAGGGGCACCTAAATCAATTATACTGATTTTCTAGTTAGCATGGATCAACCCAATCATTAAGTGATCTAATCAAAATATGATTCACCATGTTGGTCAGGTAAGTGAGATCAGTGGTGGAGGGATATACCATTAACTTGCTATAGACTCAATCTATGTGAGTAGCTCCCAGTTAATGACCACCGATCAAGACTGCCAAACTTTGGACACCAACTGGTTAGTTTCAATTTGATCAACTTATAGATTTAGGTTCGACATGGAGCTACGATCAAAGTTCATCTTAGTCTACTCAAAGACATGAATTTGACAACTACAACTATTGAGAATTGGTCAAGAGAAGAATTGATTCAATCAAAATTAACTATTAATTAGATTTGATCAATTACTAACATAGTCCATTATCAATGATTTCTAACCCTATGTCTAACCCAATTAAATGGACTTGACTCGAGCTAACCCATAAACTCATGAATTATGAATTTATGCCTTAGATCTTTAATTCTCAAATCTGGATCACTTAATTTATAATTAAGTTTTGGACTAACATGGGTTGGGTTCGATATTTGAAAATCATTTCAAGTTTTGTAAAATATTTTCATAAACTGTCATACATTCAAACAAACTTTAATTTTAGATCTAACATACAATATATCAGATCTAAAATAAATTTTTTTTAACTTTTTCGTTGCTCATCTTCATAAAAAGACTGCGTAGTACCCCTACACGCGATAAGAGAACCCCATCGAATGAGAGGAAAGGGCTGTAAAGTCCTACTTTCTCCTATGACCGGATGGCTATGAGAATTTATCTAATTCGATTACTATACTACTCAAATTTTAAATTAATTATTTAGATCTAATCTAAATAATTAAAATCAAATTAAAATTAGATTATATACAAATATTCATCTGAGAGCAACGTTGCTCTGATACCAATTGAAGGAGAAACAAGCAGTTTCAAGCATGCATTTTTAAATTTTTATCATGAAAGATAAAAGATTAAACACTTTAATCTTCTACACATGCTTTAGATCAGATTTAACTATCTTTAAGGATCTATGATATAAAAATCTTGCATATAAAAATTTGATGTAAATAAAATTACATCGATCACATCGATACCCTGAATCAGATCTAACTGTTAGATCTCATCGATTGAGTTCAAAACTCATTATCTTTGTATAGATTGATGATCTCTACTACTGATAGGTATGGTACGAGGCTCTTTCAGATATCGAGCAGCCGTATAGATCATCCAACCTCTACAGATCATTCACTTGAAGCCCCGATCGGATCATCCTTCTCGGGAGTGCTAGCTCGCATCGAAGGCTTTGGATGGCTGATTCAAGCTCTTTCTTTGGATCATCCTAACTCTTTTAGATCAGAAGATGGAGATTTACGAGAAGGTGGTGGTAAAAGAGATTGAATAAGACTCTCTTGTATTTTTATCTCATACAAAAGGCTAGAGTTGAAACCCTAGAACCCACCTTAGACCTCACACCCAAGAGGAAGGTTTCTTCCTTGCTTTCTCACACACAGAAGCTCAAACCCCCTTTGGTTTTTCATGCCCACTCTCTAATGTTTCTCATGCCAAAAAACTAATCTCATGAGGTGCATAAAAACAACCCTTCTTAAGGTGGCGTCCAATGAAAGATAAAGATAAATTTGGGTAGTTTGGTTCAAGTTCAAATGATGGTTGATTCTTATCACCAATTCAAATCAAATTTGAATTAAACTTTAACCAAACTTTATCCTTATCTTAAAAACTCAGAGAGTGGGTGAAAACCATCAGAATGGTGCAAAACAAATCACACAAAACCCATTTATGCATGAGAAGAGTGGTCGGTGTTAAGGGAAGAGTCCAACTAGTTTTAGACTTTAGGTTTAAATTCAAATTCAAATGTTTTGAACTCAAAATTTAAACCAACCAAATCCTAATCTAAAAAAGATTAGAAATGGATGTTAATCCTCTTCTGGTCATGAGAAAAAATTCATGCAAAAACTTTTCTCACGTAAAGAAAAGAAGGGCACAGAGAAAGATGGCACAGGGGATCAATCCAGTTTGAATTCGAATTCAATTTCTCATCCAATTAGGTTCTTAATCCAACCAAACTAGGTCAGACTCAATTAGACTACTAAATTTAATCTAATTAGATAGTAAATAGTATTGATTAAATATTAATCAAATCAAAATTAATCGAGCTCAAGTTTCAATCAAATCAGAAATCGAACACCTTTAGCGATTAGGTCATCTTATAACTTAATCGGGTTAAACCAATTGAATCCAATTCAATTAGATTTGATCCAAACCTCAATACTCAATCAAATTAACTAATTAAAATTTAATCACTAATCAATCCTCCTATAATTCACCAACAATTAGTGCATTAATTTATTACAACTCTTGCACAGGATTAATCATCAATTGAATTGACTATTATATCCTAGAATGATTCTTAATCATCGATCAGCCATATGATCAGTCAGAATTTTTTTGAGTGTGACCCCATAGGTTCGAATCTAAGTCGATAGTACAGAAATAATCTTTCTATACCAATCAAAATGATCATCTAGCAATGGTACCCGACGTCCAGATAGGTCGAAAGATTGCAAAGCAACATTCAAGAATCTATTGACATATGGTTATCGTATAATTCATCTCTTTGACCCAAATGCTCAATGTGACCTAAGGTTTAACTATCAATCCTGATATGATCATCCATATTGTATTTAATTTTTAAATCCATCGTATGGATTACTCCAATCGAGATTTTATTGAATTGAAATACACTGATACATTAGCTCCTACCTATTCAGAGGGGTCAATTCCATCTTGACTCATACACCGACTTCGTAAGTACTTGTTATGCTCAAAAATCTTTCATCACTAATTAAAATTTAAATAGTCTGGCATCAAAGCATAGTGAGTTACTTGCAAGTCACCATGATGATCTTAAGTCAGAGGAACACTTATATCCATATCCTTCGTGAGCTACTCTTGACAGCAAAGTGCTCAGTAGTCAGTCACGTTCTATGAGATGTACTCTTACATCTCACTTGCATGCCATGCCAGTATCTCCACACTCTTTGGTTAAGAGGACAACCAATGCATATGGTACATAACGACCTATACTTGATATAGCTATCATCCTAATAATAATATATCATTTGATCGTGAACTAGGGTTTAAGGACTAAATGATATATCCTCCGATATTGATTCAAATAGTTCTAAGAACTTCATCACAAAATAAGAGTTTAAATAAGATATACACTGAGTGATGAGAAAATTAAATAATATTTATTAATTTAATAATTTATATATAATTATAATGATTAGTACAACCGTCAATAGGCTGACGATTGGCTTTGAGACCCAATTTTCAATAGAGGGATGATCTCTTTAAGCATTAATCTTTAGAAGAAAAGTGAGGGGAGGGATGAGATCCTATCTCATAGTTGGAAGGGATCTTGGATAGGACCTTCACGCCAAGAAAGAAGATGCCTAAGGGGTCTCCATGCCCAAAGGAATTTGCGCCCTTCCTTCTTATTTTCCTTATGATATCTCACAGTGGTTTCTCACCTTTTGTCGCACAAAAAAATTTTCATAACCCATAGTGAGTTAGGTCCCTCCCTTAAGTAGTTGATGCCAACTTATTTTATCATATCCTAACCAAATTAGGAGTCTAATTCTTATCAAATAAGGAGACCCAACTAGGAAAGAAGAGCACCCACCAAAATATGTAACCTTTCTTCACGCGCAAAAGAATATGGGTGGAATAAATTCAATACCTACTCCTTTCTTTTGGTCGGCTCCCATGAGAGAGAGTCTCAGGTTTCTTGTACTCTTTGGTTCTTAACCAAATTGGCTCAAATTTGGTCCAATTCGAACTTGATTCGAATCAAACTTGAAGAGACTGTCAATCCTAATCTAATTAAGATTCTGATCTAAGTCTAACTTGAATTTTAACCCAATCAAATCTTAATTAAATTAGATCTAATCTAAAATTAATTAGGATACAAATTCAATCTCTCATAAATTTTTTAGATCATTGATCAGATCATTATCATCCTCAAAATTAAATCTGAATCTCATGTCTAGTGCTAGCTAGACATAGTCAACTATTTAATCCCGTATGACTTCTAACTTAATTCTCAATTAAGCTAATCTATTTGTTCAATCAAATTACGTACTTTTAAATTGAATGCATAGATATAGATCAATTCTTTCCTACTTTGTCTGACTTTATGTGTGACTTCATAGGTTCGAATACTAAGTTGATAGCATGGAAACTATTTCTATACTAATCGAAGTTACCATCTAGCAATGGTTTCCGACATCTAGATAGATTGAATGTCTGCAAGGCTATACTTAAGAATCAAGAAATATGTTTACCGCATAATTCATCCCTTTGATCCTGAATGCTCAAAGTAACCTAGGATTTAACTGTCACCTCTAGATTAGTCATCCACATTGTATTTCAATCTTTTCAAATTCTGTGACCTATCATATGGATTGCCCTGATCGAGGTCTTACTCAATTGAAATACAGTGATGCATCAACTTCTTAAATCTGGAGAGGTCAATCCCATCTTGATCCACACACCGACTATCACAAGTACGTGACTATATTCAGAAATTTTTCGTCACTGAGTTAAAAATTCAGATAATCTGACGCCAAAGTATAATAAGTTGCTTGCAAGTTATCATGGTGATCTCAGGTTTGAGGAATACGTATGCCCATATGCTTCATGAGCAGCCCTTGACAGAAGAGTGCTCAACAAGTGAGTCACTTATTCAGTGATGATGTACTCCTACATCTCACTTGTATGCCAAACTAATGTCTCCACACTCTTTGGTTACGAGAATAACCAATCTATATGGCACACAATGACCTACACTTGAGAAACATCATTGTCCCTTAATGATGTATCATTTGGTCATGAACACGTTTAAGAACTATTTGATAAATCTTCTTTATTGATTGTCTTATAGTTCTATAGATTTCATCACAACACAAGAATTCTAATAAGGAAGATGTACACCTTGTGATGAATTATGCCAAAAAAATTTATTATTTCATAATTCATATATAAATTACAAAGAGTACAATCATCCAATGATTGGCTTTAGGATATATTTTCTAACAAAAAATTTATTAACTAAGTAGTTCTAATTTACAAACAAAGATTACATAAAATTCCTAAAGTAGTCCATAAGTTGTAATTTATATACATTCATGCTAATCATCATCGTCGTCGTCGTCATCATCATCATCTTCTGCATGTTAAAATGGAGTTGATGCATGAGAAGAAGATCCTTCTAGATGTTCCATCAAGTATTCTAATTTCTTATTAGTCTCAGCCAACTAAGTTTTGATTTTCTCTTTCTCACATTGCTTTTGTTGTAATAATGTAGTTAAGACATAAACTTGGCTCTTTATCTCAACATAATTCTCAGACCTAATGGTTGATGATTGTTTGGAAAAAGAGGACTGTTTTAAACTCCTACCTACATAATCAAGTTCAAAGACTCTCTCATTCTTCTTTCCCCCAAATACATCCATCCAGATATCCCAATCACATGGAATAGGCTGTGTTTGCTCACTACCATCAACAGTTTCTCCACTCTCAATAGATGTGGTTTGATTAAGTAAGTCTGACATCTTATTTTTAAAAGATTGCTACATTGAAATCATACAAATCAAAATTTTAACAAGACAATAAAAGGAACAATCAACATATTACAAGCAAGTTGATTGATAGTATAACCTACTATTATAACTAGGCAGCCAACTGAACAAATTTGAAAAAAGAAGTCAAAATTTTAGTACAAGACAGTGCAAGTTAATAAAGAAAAAGAAAGCATTGAACAAAGTGGTGCTAAATGCATTCAGATGGGATGGACATTTAATGCTGCCCAACTTTTTTCTTTCTCCAAATTTTCAGTGATGAAAATATCCCTTATGACTTTTTGATACCTTGTATGACTTTCTATGAGTACGTAGGACTTTCTGTAAATATATATAACTTCCTGTGAATATAAATGACTTCCTATCATATGACTTTCTATAAATATATACAACTTTCTAGGAATATATATGACCTCCTGCGAACATATATACTTTCTGTGAATATATATGATTTTCTATGAATATATATTGACTTTCTGTAAATATATATGACTTTCTGTCATATGACTTTTCGTGAATATATATGACTTTCTACGAACATATGTGATTTTCTATGAACATATATGACTTTTTGTGAACATATATGACTTTCTATGAATATATAAGACTTTCTGTGAACATATATGACTTTCTGTAAATATATATGACCTCTTGCAAATATATATGACTTCATGTGAATATATATGACTTTCTATCATATGACTTCCTATAATATATATTGATTTTCTGTAAATATATATGACTTCTTGTCATATGACTTCTTGTGAATATATACGACTTCCTGTCATATGACTTTCTGTAAATATATATGACTTTCTGTAAATATATATGACTTTCTGCGAATATATAAGACTTTCTATGAATATATATGACTTTCTATGAATATACATGACTTCCTATGAACATCCATAGCAGCTAAAACTACAAAACCATTAATGCTATACTTCAAACACAAAACTATCACGCAAAAATAAATACAGAATAGTATGTGATTACTATTAAGCTAGCTAGCGATTAATTCTTTGTGCACCACATGCAGTGCAATACTAGCGCACCACCTAATAACATTGAGGCATATAGTGCATTTAGATGGGATGGATATTTAATGCTGTCTAGCTTTTTCTTTCTCCAATTTTTTAGTGATGAAAATATCTTTTATGACATCTAGATATTTTATATGACTTTCTATGAGTATACAAGGCTATCTGTGAATATATATGACTTCTTGTGAATATATATGACTTCTTATCCTATGATTTTCTGTAAATAAATATGATTTCTATGAACATATATGACTTTCTGTGAATATATATAACTTCCTATGAATATATATGATTTTTGTGAATATGTATGACTTTTTGTCATATGACTTCTTGAGAATATATATTGATTTCTGTAATATATATGACTTCCTATGAATATATATGACTTTCTGTCATGTGACTTTCTGTGAATATATGTGACTTTCTGTGGATACTCATAGTAGCTGAAACTATAAAACTATTAACGCTATGCTTCAACCACAAAACTATCACATAAAATAAGAGTACATAATAATATGTGATTACTATTAAGCTAGCTAGCAATTAATTCTTTGTGCACCGTATGCAGTGCAATACTAGCGCACCGTGCAATAATATTGGGGCATGTAGCGCATTCCAATGGGATGGATATTTAATGCTGTCTAGCTTTTTCTTTCTTCAATTTTTCAGTGATATTCAAAATGCCCTTTATGAGTTTCTGATACCTTGTATGATTTTCTATGAGTATACAGGACTTTCTGTGAATATATATGACTTTCTATGAATATATATGATTTCCTATCATATGACTTTCTATAACATATATGATTTTTTGTGAAGATATATGACTTTCTGTCAATATATATGATTTCTATAATATATATGATTTTCTGTGAATATGTATGACTTTTTGTGAATATATATAACTTTCTGTGAATATATATTGATTTTCTATAAATATATATGACTTTCTGTGAATATATACAACTTCTTGTCATATGATTTTTATGAATATATATGATTTCTATGAATATATATGACTTTTGTGAATATATATGACTTTCTGTGAATATATATGACTTTCTGTGAACACCCATAGTAGCTAAAACTATAAAACTATAAATGCCATACTTCAACCACAAAACTATCATATAAAATAAGAGTATAGAATAGTATATGATTACTATTAAGCTAGCTAGCAATTAATTCTTTGTGCACTGCATGTAGTACAATACTAGCGCATCGCCTAATAACATTGGGGAATGTAGTGTATTCAGATGGGATAGACATTTATGCTACCCGCTTTCTTTTTTTCTAATTTTTAGTGATGAAAATACCTTTTATGATTTTTTGATACCTTGTATGACTTCCTATGAGTATACAGAATTTCTTGTGAATATATATGACTTTTCGTCATATGACTTTCTGTGAATATATATTGACTTCCTATAAATATATATGACTTTCTGTCATATGACTTCCTATAAATATATACGACTTCCTGTTATATGATTTTCTAAATATATATATGACTTTCTATGAATATATATGACTTCTAGTGAATATATATGACTTCTTGTAAATATACAGGACATCCTATGAATACCCACAGTAGCTGAAACTACAAAACTATTAATGCTATGCTTCAACCACAAAATATCATATAAAATAAGAGTACAGAATAGTATGCGATTATTATTAAGCTAGCTAGCGATTAATTCTTTGTGTACTGCATGCGGTATAATATTAGCACACCGCCCAATAATATTGGGGTACGTAGTGCATTCAGATGGGACGGACATTTAATGCTACCTAACTTTTTTTTTCTCTAAATTTTCAGTGATAAAATGCTCTTTATGACTTTCTGATACCTAGTATGACTTCTAATGAGTATATAGGACTTCCTGTAAATATATATGATTTTCTGTTATATGACTTCCTATGAACATATATAATTTTCTATGAACATATATATCTTTCTGTCGTATGATTTTTTATGAATTATATTAACTTTCTGTGAATATATACAACTTTCCATCATAAAATTACTATGAATATGTGCGAGTTCCTGTCATATGATTTTCTGTGAATATATATGACTTTCAGTAAACATATATGACTTCTTGTGAATATATATGACTTTCTGTGAATATATATGATTTCTTGTGAATACGTATAGCAGCTAAAACTATAAAACTATTAACACTATACCTCAACCACAAAACTATCATACAAAACAAAAGTACAGAATAGTATGTGATTACTATTAAGCTAGCTAGTGATTAATTTTTTGTGCACCACATGTGGTGCAATACTAGCATACCACCCAATAACATTGGGACACATAGCAAATTCAGATGGGATGGATATTTAATGCTACCTAGCTTTCTCTTTTTTCAATTTTTAGTGATGAAATACTTTTATGACTTTCTGATATCTTGTATGACTTTCTATGAATATATATGACTTCTTATAAATATTTATAATTTTTATGAATATATATGACTTTCTATGAATATATATGGCTTTCTGTGAATATATATGATTTTTATGAATATATATGATTTTCTGTGAATATATATAACTTTCTATGAATATATATGACTTCCTGTAAATATATATGACTTCTTGTCATATGACTTGCTGTGAATATATGTTGACTTCCTGTGAATATATATTGACTTTCTGTCATATGACTTCTTGTAAATATATACGACTTCCTATCATATGACTTCTTGTAAATATATATGACTTACTGTCACATGATTTTCTGTAAATATATATGAGTTTTTATAAATATATATGACTTCTTATGAATATATATGACTTCCTGTGAACATCCACAGCTGATGAAACTATAAACTATTAATGCTATACTTCAACCATAAAACTATCACACAAGAACAAAGATTACAGAATAGTATGTGATTACTATTAAGCTAGCTAGTGATTAATTCTTTATGCACCATATGTAGTGCAATATTAGCGCACTGTCTAATAACATTAGGGCACATAGCACATTCAAATGGGATGGATATTTAATGCTATCTGACTTTTTTTGCCAATTTTCAGTGATGAAAATGTCCTTTGCAACTTTCTGATACTTTGTATGACTTTCTATGAGTATATAGGACTTCTTATGAATACATTGAAGGAAATATGGTGGTTTTGTGCGTATATTTTAGAATTTTACAGCAGAACATATATAGATAAAATAATTCAATCTACAATATATGCATAGATCAAATCTAAAACTACCATACAGGATCTATGATATGAACTAATATGCATATATATAAATCTGAAATCTAAAATTCAGCAAACATAAATCACATCTATATCAAATTAGATCATATCTAAATTATATCTAGATCATATCTAAATATGAATTGAGTATAAACTTTATATTGAAGTACGAATAGCAGATCACCATATCCAAAATTTATAGTAGTTGGTTCTTCATAATGCTCAGCAGCCGCATATGCATTCGGCTTCTACGGATATCCATACGAAGTCCTTATGCTGATCGATCTCCCGAGAGTGCTAGCTCACGAAAATATCATATTGTTGGCTGATCTAAGAGGAACATAAAGAAAATAAAAATAAAAAAATTCTCTTCTTTTCTTTCTGGATCCATATATCAAATCTCTATGATAGAGATCAAGAGAAGAATCCTTTCTTCTCAATTCTCCCTTGCACAAGAGAGAACCTTTCTCTCTTCCTTTCATACTTTTAAGAAAAATTTTTCTTCTCTAATTTTTTATGACAAAAATTAGATCTAATCTAATTTTTTATACAAAAAATAATATGGATCTTTATGCTCTAAAAAAATCAAAGAAAGATCTAAGAGAAGAATCGTTCTTCTCTTTTCTTCTCCCTTTTCTCTTTGATCTAGAGCCCAAAGAAGCCCCAAACAACCAACCAAATTTTTTGATATTTTTCTCTAAATCTTTATGTTAAAATTAGATTTAATCTGATTTTATACTAAAAATAAAAAAAATCTATAAAAGAACTCCTTCTCCAAGACTGTGCACTAGAAAGAAGACCTTTCTTCTTCCTTCTCTTTCTCTCATTGAAAAAAGTTTTTTCTCCAATTTCTATTATAAACCAGTAAAGGAGCCTCTCTTTGATATCTAAGAACCAACAAGCAAAGTCTCATAAAATCTCTTCAAAAGGGGCTGGAAAGAAAGCCTAGACATATGGGATATAGGGTGTCCAACTCTTGGACACCCCCTCCTTTTTTTTTGACGACATGAAGAGGGGGGACGGCAACCTTTCTCACAGAAGAAAGCAAGAGGCGCACATCCTTTTGGGGCGTGAATATCTCATGGTGAAAAGGAGAGGAGTGGCATAGAGAATCTTAAATATATGGGTGATTAGTTGGTTAAGTCCTATTTTAAATAGGACTTATGAATCTTGTTCCAACTCTAACTAATTCTTGGATCCAATCCTAATCAATTTAAGAATTAGTTATAACAAACTAACTAATTAGGTTCTAGCCCAATTATGAAACTAAATAGGCTCTAATCCAATTAGAGAATTAGTTAGATTAAAACTCTATTGATCCAGGGATTGATTCTTGGATATAAGATCATATCATTATTAATAGGGCTTGATCCAATCAAGCCTATTATCCAATAGAATTTGATCCAATCAAATCTAAATCAAATTAAACTGATCTCTATTAATTAAATTTGATTTACATCCATAAGATCAATTGAAACAAATCATGTTATTCATTAGGACTGCATCAAAGCAAACCAAACTGAATCCAATTCAATTAGATCTGATCCAATCCCCATTGCTCAATCAAATTGATCCAATAACAATCAAATTATTATTCAATTGTTCCTCTAATTTATCAATCATTAGTAAATAATTTATTACAATCTTTGCACAGGATTAATCATCAATCACATTGATAATTAAATCCTTCAACGATTCATAATCATTGATCAATCATTGATCAATCATTTGATCAGACAGGTACTTCTATTTGTGTGACCCCATAGATTTGAACCTAAGCTGGTAGTACAAGAATAATTTTTGTACCAATCGATGTAACCATCTAACAATGAGACCCGACATCCGAATAGGCTAAATATATGCCCAGCAACACTCTAGAACCTACGTGGATATAGTTACCATATAATTCATCTCTTTGACTCTTGATACTCAAGGACGACTTAGAGTTAAACTGTCAATCCAGGATGAGTGATCCACATTGTGTCTCAATCTCAAAAATTCTATGACTCTTCACTAGGACTACTTTGATCAAAATTTTACTGAATTAAAATACAGTGATGCATCATCTCCAATTTTACTTGGAGCGGTCAATCTCATATTGACTTGCGCTCAAACTTCACAAGTATTTGACTATACCCAAAAATCTTCCGTCACTGAATTAAAAATTCGGATAGTCCGACATCAAAGTACAGTAAATTGCTTGTAAGTCATCGAGACAGCCTCAGATTAGAGAGACACTTATATCCATATCCCATCAGAGCAATCCTTGACAGCAGAGTGCTGCAGAGTTGGTCACACTCAGTGAAATATACTCCTATATTTCACCCATATGCCATA
>KE505341.1:41794-53116 GCA_000441515.1 Elaeis oleifera | reverse complement strand
TCATAAATAATTTTAATTATTAATTATTAATTATTTATTTTAATATTAGTGATCAAAATTTTTCATCATAAATAACATATATTTATGATAAAATTTAATTTTATTGTAAATACTTTCATTATTTATGATGAAACTATTTTCATCGTTAATATTTAAAAATTTAAATTAAATAAATATTTTATTATTTATGATGATTAATTTTATCATAAATAATATGTATTTACGATGAAATTTTATTTTCATCGTAAATATGAGGATATTTATGATGAAAAATTATTTTCATCGTAAATAAATAATTATTAACGATGAATTTTGATTTTCATCGTAAATATCCTTATTTGTGATGAAATATATTTTCATCGTAAATAAATTCATCGTAAAAAGTGGTATTTCTTGTAGTGGACCCTAATGAAACTTTTTTCCAAGAATTTGCTTAATGCAGGGTGAATTCGAAATGAATATGATGAGAGAGCTCAATTTCTTCCTCAGGCTTCAAGTCAAGCAAACAAATTAAGGAAGGCATTGAGAGATGCTCAAGAAGTTTGGGATGGAGAATGCAAAGGATATTGGAACACTCATGAGCCTATCTTGCAAACTTAAAAACTACTAATGAAAATCTTTATCAAAAGTTTGCTATGTAGGATGAATTCGAAATGAGCATAATGAGAGAGCTCAATTTTTTTCTTAGGCTTCAAGTCAAGCAAATAAATTAAGGAAGGCATTCAGAGATACTCAAGAAGTTTAAGATGGAGAATGCAAAGGATATTGAAACACCCATGAGCCCATCTTGCAAACTTGAAAACTACTAATAAAAATTTTTACTAAGAGTTTGCTGAGCTAATGCAAGGTGAATTTGAATAAGTATGATGGGAGAGCTCACTTTCTTCTTTAGGCTTCAAGTCAAGCAAATAAATTAAGGAAGACATTGAGAGATACTCAAGAAGTTTGGATGAAAATGCAAAGGATATTGAAACATCCATGAGCCCATCTTGCAAACTTGAAAACTACTAATGAAAATCTTTGCCAAGAGTTTGCTGAGCTAATGCAGAGTGAATTCGAAATGAGCATGATGAAAGAGCTCAATTTCTTCCTATGGCTTGAAGTCAAGCAAACAATTAAGGAAGATATTAAAGAATGCAAAGGACATTGGAACATCTATGAGCCCATCTTACAAACTTGAAAAGGATGAAAATGATAAAATATAGATAAAAGCTCTATCGAGGTATGATCAGATCTCTACTTTATCTTACTGTTAGTAGATTTGATATTCTATTTAGTGCATGCATATGTGCCAGATTCCAATCAAATTCAAAAGAATCTCATTTGCTTGTTGTAAAGAGAATTGTTAGATATTTAATGGGTACTCAAAATCTAGAATCTAGGATTGTGGTACTCTAAATACTCTTCCCTTAACTTAATTGGATATTCTGATGCTAAATATGGAGGGTGTAAAATTGACAAAAAAACTTACCAATTCTAAATTTAATCTCATGATTTAGCAACAAACAAAATTCAGCGGCACTTTTCACGATCGAGGTCGAGTATGTTATAGCTGGATTGCTGTGCTCAAATCCTCTGGATAAAACAATAACTCAAGAACTTTGAAATTAAACAAAATAAATTTAATAAATATAATAATATAAATGCAATTAATTTGACAAAATCCTCCTAGATAAAATAGATAAGACATCATAATTTCATAAAGGACCATGGAGAAATTCTTTGTGCATTGGCTGCGGTGCAGAAAATTTGACATGGAGCGCACTGGCTGCGTTGATTCATCCATGTGGAGGGGTCCCATCATCCGTTTGCGCCATCTCCAATCGTCACATCCATCGTCGGAAGCCGCATTTAATGTGATAAGATGTATCAATGCACAGCGAAGAGGAATTTATCACATATCAAATCAATATTTTGAAATTATCATTTAATGAGAATGTTCTTTCCTCCAAAATCAAAGCATTTTCTCCTCCTGCTTGGCCATTGCAAGGAGAAATTATTGCATGCACCAAGTGCATGTGCACCAAGATGAATCTCTGAGCATATGTACGGTGTAGAGCACGAATCGGGAATCAGTGAAATACAAGGGAGCACATGGCATGTTATGCATCATGGGATTTGCATGGTGCACTTGCATCTGGTGCATGCAATAATTTTTTCATTACAAGAGCTTCATTTCTCTCTCCTTCATCCTTCTGCTTCTGCTTCAGAGCCTTCAAGGTTTCTCTTGCAATGAGAAGTTGTGACGATCCCACAAATAGTCGTAAACGGGTAATAGGATGTCATAGTCACTGTTCGGAGGCCATATATGCTAGAAAAAAGCAATATGAGAGCCTTCGTCTACATGCTTGACTTCTTGATGAACTTCCAAGAAATGTTGAAAAGATAAGGGCATACGAGGGTGGAATTTGCTCTTAGAGAGGTCTATTACCTCTCTCTGGGGGCGTGGAGGGTGAGCAATCTCTTTCTCCCACTGCTCTTAGAAATGTTTCAACTCTAGTAGCCCTATTGAGATTATAGTGACTGTTATGACGTCCTATTATATATTTATGACATCCTGCACTCTATTTGACTCATCATTGTAGTGGAAGGAATAAGAGGAGCGATGAAATTATAACCCCACAATAAGATATCATAACTACGATCGAGAAGTCATATAAGACAGAAACAGCACAGTGAAAAACCTTCATCTGCATCCTATGTAATCCTGATTAAAATTTTTGATCTTCTCTTTCTTCTTTTGATGCCACATTTAATTTTTATGACATCCTGTTATTCGTTTGACTCAACAGAAACCTTCGTCTGCATCGTAAGTTATGACCATAGACATTTTGGACCTCATCTTGAATTATTTTATCATTCTATTTATTTTTTGATATCGTGAATGTTGTTTGAGTTTTCATTACAATCGAAAGTAATAACGAGCAAAGAGAAAGTCGTAAATAGAATACAGGATATCATAAGATCTATCGAAAAGTTATATAGGCTGGCAGGAAACATTACGGGAGCCTTCCTCTACATGCTATGACTCTTGATCAATATTTATGACATTCTTCTGCGTCATTATGTCATCCTATTATACTTTTATGGTATCATGAAATTTGTTTCCTATTTCTTCCCAATTGTTAGACTTGATGATGGAGGGCCCTTGGCCGTGTGAAGAACAAACCATTACAAATACCAGAGAATTCTTAAAACTAACTTTTATTACATAATAATTTATTACATATATAGTAAAAAAATACAGGATAGTGGAAGGATGAAGAACTACTCTTCATCTGATGAAAACTCTCCAATCTCCTCATCACTATTTTTCGATAGTAGGCATGTCAGGTCCAACTTTGGGACCATCCTTCGCAGGCACACTTTGCAGTCATTGAAGCTATAGATGAAGCTGACTGAGGATGCCTCCATAGTTTCCTCTTGAAAATCGACTAAAGCCTTATACTCCTCGATGCAGGAGGATTTGACGTCGTCGAAAATATAGACTGACGTCTTGCTAGGAGAAGATTGGGCCTAGCCAGAAAGGAGGGGAGCTTGGAAGGGCAGTGGCAACCCAACCGATGGATGCTCAAACAGCTATGAAAAGGGGATAGAAACAGGAGGTTGGGGAGTCCTTTGTCTTTTGGAGGATGATTCGTTGCTCTCGGAGCACATTCTCTTCCTCACTGCCTCCTTGACTGCACCAAGAGAGGGCTTCACTGATGGCTCCATTCTTCAACATAGGTAAGATAAATTTTTTTCCAATGTCCTTCACAAAAAAGTCTGGATAGATGAATAGTCTACTTATAGAGAACATGGATGGCATAGATCTAGCTAATGAATCATCAGATTTGGTCACATGTAAAAAAATTATTGGGAGCCACGCCCTTGCTTGTGACCCTTCGTCGACCCCTTTCTAGATTTAATGCATCTGGAAAATTCGCAAGGGATGCTTCATCGCTTCAACATTCATCCACAATTAACTCTTCGAATCTCTTCTTACGAAGTCATAATTTCATGATCCCTCCAGTTTCGTTCCTTCATAATTCTTATGTGTTTTATGTGACATCATGTATAGTCTAATA
Source organism: Elaeis oleifera (assembly GCA_000441515.1). Taxonomy (NCBI): domain Eukaryota; kingdom Viridiplantae; phylum Streptophyta; class Magnoliopsida; order Arecales; family Arecaceae; genus Elaeis; species Elaeis oleifera. Next base: position 49,049 of record KE505341.1, on the reverse strand, counting down.
ACTTTCAATTTAATTTTATAACATCCTATATGTTTGTATGATTTTCATTTACCTTATTATGATGTTCTGTGGTCTTGTTATGACACATTATCCTTACAATGATATCGTGTAGACTATTATAATGTTATGTTGTTTCTTGATCTAGTATTATATGACATCATATTGTATAATACCACTTTTATATTTACATTTATGACTACCTATTGTATGATATAATTTTCTATTATATTATATTGCATGATATGATATGCTGTTCTGTCATATCACATCCTAATTTTTGACTGATGGTATGATCGTTATGGTGGCAGTTGGTGCAGCGGAACCATCATCAGATGATTTTAATTATGTGCCGGATATCCTTTTTATCCTTTCTTTCACTATTTTCAAATCGACGAAAATATCATTTTTGCTACCATCCTTGAAAGAATAAAATACCTAGTAAGACACTGAAAGCTTTTCATCTTTCTCTGGCTTCTCTCCATCCTCCAAGGGGGTTTCCTTTCCACTCCAGTGATCCTCTTTTCCCCTCTCGATGGTTGGTGGCATTTTCTGACAAGAATCTTTAATTTTAAAAGTTGTGTATGCATCCTATTACCTGGTTTCATATATCCCCTTCCCCCCATTCCTGAAAGAGGTCCAATCAGTGCAGGAGATCCTACTGATTACTAATGGCCCCTAAAATATTTGAATTTAAAAGGCGGGGAGGAGAAGACAAGGATGAAGAACATATTATCGGAGGGAGCACCGCTATTGTAGTGTACAGTGGAGATGATGCTCTTAGTTCAAGCTCCGAAAGAGGAGAAATAGTAGAAAAAGAAGAAGGTAATGTCATGCTATTCCTTTTTACGGCATGATATTAATTTGTATGACTTTTTGTTATTCTCTACATCATTCTGTAGTCTATTATAATGTCTTGTTATTTTTTATGACTTTTTCTTGATTTTTATGATGTCTTGATATTGTGTATGACATCCTATTCCTTATTATGATATAATGTTGATTTATATGACTTCTTATTATTTTCGAAATCATTCTGCAGTCTATTATAAAATCTTGTTATTTTGTATGACTTTCTCTTGCTTTTTATGATCTCCTGATATTATGTATGACATCCTATTCTTTTTATGACATCTTATTGATTACTACGACTTCTTCATGTTAATAATGCACATGTGTATTACGGAGGAGCAATTAAGCAAGACGAGAAAGGCCTGGGTTAAGAAAAGTAGGGCTCCTCAAATCTTTAAGAACTCATGCAAGTCAGCTGTCTATATACAGAAAGTCTGCGGTGGTATAGGGGTGACGTACTCATCCATTGAGTTTGTCTATATGATGGAGAGGAGGCCGCCTATCCCCCAATTTTGGTCTCGAATCGAATATTCTTCGGTACAGATTGGGACCTTATGGTCACATCTAGGGAAGATAGTTGCACAAAATCCCCCCCACCGTTTTCTGTACCAAAAAAAAAAACTAGTCTATTTCTCCAAAATAAAATACCATAGCCGTGAGAGTACTAAAATGATGAAACTAGTGGAAGAAACACTTGAACCAAAGAATTTTGGTATAATTTACTCCTGATCAGCGGTTGAAAATTTTGCATTCTAATTATGAGAATTTTACATTCTTACTCTTTCTTCAGTCAAAAAAAAAAATAATAATCTTACTTTCCCAATTCATTCCTCCATTAATGTTGAGGACCAAGTCCAAGCTGAAATGCTGAAAACTACTTCCTGCGACCAATTGTTTCTTTCGAAGTGTCATGGAGGAGAAAAGAGTTCTCCCCATTCTTTATTAGTTTGGTTGACGAGTACGCACAATTGGCGGTTTACCATGAAAGTGTGCGTCTTTTCCCACATCTTGCACATGATGTTGATGTTGCCATCCCTCATTTTTTTCCAAGGGAGGAACAGGGCCATGCAGCGTGTTGTGCGACTACACGCTAGTATCTTTTCCGGCCAGTCTTCCGAGTTGTATGCCTGGTTCGTCAACCTCGCTTATTCTATCCTGTTGGTGATTTTTCCACTCTCTCTTGAAGCTGACATCGCCTTACATGGGTAGCCCTTACATTTGCAATGGAACCCTTCGTTTCTTTGGAGTTCTAGCTTGGTAAACGAATCTCGTCTACTTGCTGACTTCTACCAACGAGTATGCTTCATATCTGAATACCCTTCCATTTTTTTCTTTCAAATGCTCCAAATGCTCTATTTCTTTCCCGCGACCAATTGTTATCATTAATTAATAAGAAAAGAAAGATCCATGGACTTAAATAGTTCACAACAGCCAGGGCACAGGAGTATTGATGTCACAAAGATAAAAGTCTGTCCAAGAAGGAACATCTTTTAGTCAAAGAGGATTGCATATTTGCAACTTGAGCTATAATGTGGGTGCATTAATTCTTTTGGCAACCTAACCTCAAATGGGACAGTTTAGTCTTGTCTTGTGCTAAAATCTTTTATAAACCTGCTGTAAAACATGAACCCCGGCCTCCCTCTCCTTTCTTCGTCTTGCTCTTAATTTTTTGACTGACACATGTTGCGGCCAATCCCCTCGTCGCCTGATCGCCGAGAACGAACACCTGTAAGGAAAAATCCGCACTGACCGGAGATGTCTCCGGTGGGGACCCTCCGATGGTCAAGTCAGAGAGGAGACCAGGCAACAGTAGAGAAGAACCAGGGGAACTCAGCGATGGAGCGGGAGAAGAGGTTCGTTCGGTCGTTACCTTAAGCTGTTGCCTTACCCCATTTTATAGTAGGAGACGGTATGGTCTCGCCGTTGGTGATGTAGACAACTGAAGAGTTATCAAATCGCCGGGGGTTGTCATGTCATCGATGGGCTGACAGGTCCTAGGAATTAATTCGTGTCCTTAGCAGGACAGCGCCCCAGGCCCCTGGCAGGACATCGCCCTCTGACGGTCGTACGGCCTGTCCTTGACAGGACTGCAGCCCATACCGGTCGTTCGGCGTCTTTGAAAGGGCTGGCCGACTATACGTCGGGGTTTGAATGTCGGGTGGTGACTCGAAAGCACAGTCAGCGTTTGGGAGGATCTGTAGAAGTCGGACGTCGGCGGTCCCACCCGACAGAGAGTCGGTGATGCAGTTCGGCCTTTCGGGTGGTCGGAGGCAGTGTTGGCCTGTTGGGCCGACACACTCGGATCGAGCATCATCGGTAGTTGCCGTCGGTGTCGCCCGTCGTCGGACGGGTGGTGTCGGTCGTTGGTTGGTCCATCCTGAGGATGAGTCGGCATCGGGATCTACTGACGAGTCGGCGTCAGGGTCCGTTGGTGAGTCGGCATCGGGATCAGTCGGTATATCCCAACAGTTGTCCCCCCCACTCCTGAGGTCAGCAGGAGTATGACGCAATGAAGATCCACTCCTCTCGTCTGACGCCCCATCCGTGTGGAAATACGGGCCGACGTGACATCAGGCTCAGGAGTGGGGGGGCAACTGTTGGGATATACCGACTGACCCTGACGCCGACTCATTGACGCCGACTCACCGACTGATCCCGATGCCGACCCATCCTCGAGACGGACCGACTGTCTTCGCCCGTCCGATGACGGGTGACACCGACAGTAACTACCGATGATGTCCGGCCCGAGTGTGTCAGCCTAACAGACCAACGCTGCCTCCGACCATTCGAAGGGCCGAACCTGCGTCACCGACTCCCTGTCGGGTGGGACCGCTGACGTCCGACTTCTACGGATCCTCCCAAATACCGACTGTGCTTTCGAGTCACCACCCGACATTCAAACCCCGACGTATAGTCGGCCAGTCCTTTCAAAGACGCCGAACGACCGGCATGGGCTGCAGTCCTGTCAAGGATAGGCCGTACGACCACCAGAGGGCATTGTCCTGCCAGGGACCTGGGGCGCTGTCCTGCTAAGGACACGAATTAATTCCTAGGACCTGTCAGCCCCGTCGATGACATGACAACCCCCGACGATTTGACAACTCCTCAATTGTCTACATCACCAATGGCGGGACCATACCGCCTCCTACTATAAAATGGGGTAAGGCAACAGCTTAAGGTAATGACCGAACGAACCTCTTCTCCCGCTCCATCGCTGAGTTCCCCCTGGTTCCTCTCTACTGTTGCCTAGTCTCCTCTCTGACTTGACCGTCGGAGGGTCCCCGTCGGAGGCATCTCCGGTCAGTGCGGATTTTCCTTACAGGTGCTCGTTCCCGGTGACCAGACGATGAGGGGATTGGCCGCAACAGATTTGGCATGCCAGGAAGGGGGCTACACGACCTCCACATAGCTTGAAAAATCTCTTCGAGATGACAAGAACCAGGGCTCAGCGGTCGAGAGCCACCGGATCGGCAAGACACTCTTCCCGCCAGGAAGAGGCCTCTCCCCCACTCCCCGCGGAGGAACCCAGCTCTCCGCATCCTGTGGTAACCATGGAGGCGCAGATCGCGGCGATTGTGCGGCAGATGACTGTGCTAACGGACGCAGTCAAAAGCCTCCAGTAACAACCCACTCATTTGCCGCACTCGTCGGTGGGCGACCAGCGGCGAACCCGATGCCGTCCAGGGCAGCCGCCGACGCCCGCGTCGGTCTCTGTCTCCTCCTCAGGAGCAGCTGTCTCAGCATTCTCATCGAGAGGGAGAGGGGCGGCCACGGTGCGACACCCACCGGTCCCAACGTCCTTCTCCTTCCTGGCTCGAGGGAGCAAGGAAGGAGAAGTGGCCGCGAACACCGTCCGCCTCTATCTCGGATTCATCGGGAGATTCGACTCCTGGAGTCTCTCAACACCGACGGATGGACGACTACGAACGAAGGTTCGAAGAAATCGACCGTCGGCTTGCCCAACTCCAGGTGGACGGTCAGAAGTCTTCGAACGATATCGACTTCCAGACCGCCCAACCTCTCTCCCGATTCATACTCGACGAGCCGATCCCTAGTCGGTTCAAGATGCCACACGTGGAGCCCTACGACGGCTCTACCGACCTAGTCGATCATCTAGAGAGCTACAAGGCTCTCATGACAATCCAAGGGATGACTGATGCCCTCCTCTGCATCGGCTTCCCACCACGCTTCGCAAAGCTGCCAGGGCCTGGTACTCCGGCCTCCGCTCCGAGAGTATCCATTCCTTTGGACAGCTCGAACATTCTTTCGTGGCCCATTTCAGCACTAGCCGGAAGCCGCCACGAACCTTGGACAGCCTCTTCTCCCTCAAACAAGGAGAAAATGAGATGCTCCGATACTTCGTGATGCGGTTCAACGTGGCCACGCTTGAAGTTCGGGACCTCAACGAAGACATAGCTATCTCAGCCATGAAGCGGGGGCTGAGGGGCTCCCGATTTACATACTCTTTGGACAAGACCCTCCCCTGGATGTACGCCGAGCTGTTGGAGCGCGCGTATAAATACATACGCACGGACGAAGGAGCTTCCGACCGGCGTCTGACCGAGACTAAGGGCCCGAAGGAGAAGCGAAGGAAAAGTCGGGCCCCTGTCGAGCCTAGCGGGCCTCCGACTGACAAACGGGACTCATCTCGACGGCGGAGCCCGAGATCCCCTCGACGGCGGAGTCCGAGACCGACACATCACAGGTACAACTCCTATATCCCTCTTTCTGCTCTTCGTGCGTAAATTTTGATGAAGATCGAGGGAGAGCAATATCTGCGACGGCCTCCACCTTTGAAGGCAAAAGGCCTCGACCGTCGGATCTGACTGGCCAACTTGCCGACTTGGCTTCGACTAAGGAAGGCAAAATGCCAACGCGACCAAGGTCGCACTCACGACTTACCGACCAGGTCATGACCGGTCGAAGGATATTCGGCTTGCCACCGTTTATCACACGTCACGACGTAAGCACCCGACCAAGGTCCGGACAATGGGAACTCGACTTACCATCATTTCCTGAACTAAATACATCGGATGCCATTCGACTATCGGGCTCTACAGGATGATGGATCATCGAGCTAGGTCCAGAAGTCGCTCGACCTTCCGTCGACCTTCGACTCGACGAACACGCCCGACTCACGATCGGGCAATGGACGCTCGACTTAGACCTTCGACTCGACGAACGCACCCGACCAAACTCTGGGCGACGGACGCTCGACCTACAGTCGACGCTTAAGTTGACTGCATCGGACAGCGGACAACTGACTAAAGTTTGGGCGACGGATGCTCGACCTACAGACGATGCTCAAGTTGACTGTGTCGGACAGCGGACAACCGACCAAAGTTTGGGTAACGGACGCTCGACCTACAGACGACGCCCAAGTTGACTGCGTCGGACAGCGAACAATCGGCCTACCGTCGGAGTCATCAACATGATCTCCAAATGACTGGACCGAGGGACGACTGAAGGGGAGTCAACAAAGTTCGAGCCTCGATGCCCCGTGGGTCGGTCCTCACCAGAAGCACGAGCCTCAACGCCCAACTTGGGCCTAACGTTCCGTTGGGAACCTACGACACATCGGACTCTTACGAGGATCGTCCTATCTATGCCAACGGAAGGCCAGTGCTGGCGATGAAACTTCTCTAAGTTGAAGCCGCGCTCCTACCACAGTTGATTCTCGATCAACTCGACTGTCAGATCCTACGGAATGGTCGCACCAGCGAGCTACGTTCGGAGTGCCCGCCGGACCAAGGTCTGGGCAACCGACGGTCGCCCTACAGTCGACGACTAACCCGACTACGTCAAACGACTCTCGACCATCAGATCCGACTGGCCAACTTGCCAACTTGGCTTCGACTAAGGAGGCAAAACGCCAAGGCAACCAAGGTCGCATTCGCGACGTACCGACCTGGTCACGACCGATCGAAAGATATTCAGCTTGCCACCGTTTATCATGCATCACGACGTATACGCCCGACCAAGATACGGACAACGGATATTCGACTTATCATCGTTATCCTAACTAAATACGTCGGATACTACTCGACTTTCAGATTCTACGGAATGATCATGTTGGCGAGCTACGTCCGAAGATCGATCGACACCCGCCCGACATGCACGCCCGACCTAGGTTTGGGCGACGGATGCTCGGCCCACACTCTCGACTATTGGATCAGATGCAACCTATACGACAGTCAGGACACCGGTCTGCGATCGGAGCTTGCTTTGCCATTATCGCGGCGCACGCTACTGACTGTCCTGATTAACTACGCGAGATTCTACCGAACATCCTAACGAGGTATGTCGGACCTACGACTTGTACACTTGGGGATGTCTCGGCGAAACATACATTCTGGACTACATGCAGAAGAAAAGTTGAAAAGAATATCTTCAATTTCATTCAATT
>KE505341.1:26027-41774 GCA_000441515.1 Elaeis oleifera | reverse complement strand
TATCCAAAATAAGAATAACAACAGATGCTCCGACTACTCATCCGAATCCACTTTTCGGACCAGTAAGAGTTCGGGGGCGACCAGTGTACCTGCTCGGGTCGGAGTGGGATCGGAGGTCGGAGCCACCTCACCTTCGGTAGCTCGTCCCACCGACCCACGGACGGCCTCTTCCGCAGCTGTCCGATCCTCCAGCATCCGGTCGGCCTCCTCCTCTAGGGTTTGGTCCTCTGACTCCGGGGAGACGACGCTGCTCAGATCGAGCTCCAGATGCAGCCTCTGAATCGCTTCCCGGGCATCCTCATACCCCACTCGGTAGGAGGCAAAGTCACTTTCGAGAAGCTCTTCCTGGTACTCATCCGAGCCGCGGAAGTCCTCCACCGCCCGACTCAGCACCTCCTTCGCCGACTCCGCCTCCGCCCTCGCTATGTCTGCGTCGGCTTGGGAGGTGGATAAGTTCTCCTCAGCCTTGGCAAGATTCTCCAGGTTGATCCGGAGTTGCTCGCGCTCGGCCCCGAGCTCACCGATGCAACCGTCCCGCTCACGCCGCAGCCGATGAGCGGTACGGGTCTTGCGTTTGCCCTGCTCGCGGACCGACTGAAGTTCGGCCTCCGAGACAGCCAGGCCATCGATGAGTCAAGAGATCTCCTCCTCGAGCTGGGCCTCGCGATCAGCCAACAGCTTCAGCTGCTCGACCATCATCGCCTTCTCAACATCGACGGTCTGCGTTCCCAATGGAGCGCCTAACGACGGTTTGCATTCCCTAGAGGACGTCTGACACCAGATCGTCCGTCATCGAATCGTCTGACACCAGATCATCCGTCATCGAATCGTCTGACACCAGATCATCCGTCATCGAATCGTCTGACATCGGATCGTTCGGTATCGAATCGTCTGACACCGGATCGTCCGACATCGAATCGTCTGACACCGGTCTGTCCGAATCGTCCGCTGGTGAGATCAGCAGGATCGGGGGATGATGCAATGAAGATCCACTCCTTTCGCCCGACGACCACGCCCGCATGGAAACACAGGCCGACATGTCCTCGGACTTAGGAGTGGGGGGGGCAACTGTTGGGATATACCGACTGACCCCGATGCCCACTCACCAACGGACCCCGACGCCGACTCGCCAGCAGATCCCGATGCCGACTCGTCCTCAGGATGGACCAACCGATGACCGACACCACCCGTCCGACGACGGGCAACACCGACGGCAACTACCAATGATGCCCGGCCCGAGTGTGTCGGCCCAACAGGCCAACACTGCCTCCGACCACCCGAAAGGCCGAACCTGCATCACTGACTCCCTATCGGGTGGGACCACCGACGTCCGACTTCTACGGATCCTCCCAAACGCCGACTGTGTTTTCGAGTCACCATCCGACATTCAAACCTCGACGTATAGTCGGCCAGCTCTTTCAAAGACGCCGAACGACCGGCATGGGCTGCAGTCCTATCAAAGACAGGCCGTACGACCGTCAGAGGGCGTTGTCCTGCCAGGGACCTGGGGCGCTGTCCTGCTAAGGACACGAATTAATTCTTAGGACATGTCAGCCCCGTCGACGACATGACAACCCCCGGCGATTTGACAACTCCTCAGTTGTCTACATCACCAACGACGGGACCATACCGCCTCCTACTATAAAATGGGGTAAGGCAACAGCTTAAGGTAACGACCGAACGAACCTCTTCTCCCGCTCCATCGTTGAGTTCCCCCTGGTTCCTCTCTACTATTGCCTAGTCTCCTCTCTGACTTGACTGTCGGAGGGTCCCCGCCGGAGGCATCTCCGGTCAGTGCGGACTTTTCCTTGCAGATGCTCGTTCTCGATGACCAGGCGATGAGGGGATTGACCGCAACAATACACAATCTTTTTCTCTATTAACTAACACTCAACCCTCACATTGCAAAAATTTAATTGATAATAATAATAATATTTTACATTAAAGGTTGCTCTTACCGGTTAATCCCATGACGAGATCAAAAGAGTTTCTAAGAATTTTTCTTTCCAAAGATGGCCTCCCAAATCAGTGAAAATTACTGTATTTGATATTATTTTTTCATCATATTATTTATATTTTATTATTATTAAAAAATATAAAAATAAAAAATAAAATTTGATACATGATATTACGGGAGATTATCCTATAATCTTATGTGTCAATACGAAATACCATCCTTAATATTCATATATTATTTATTATTATTATGTAGATAGATAGATTTTTTATCATGCTACTTATATTTTATTTTTATTTAAAAATAAAAATATAAAACTTGACACGTGGCATTACGGAAGATTATCCTATAATCTTACGTGTCAGTACGGAATACCACCCCTAATACTTTTATATTACTTTATTATTATTATATAGATTTAATTTTAATATCCAAAGGATACATAAAAAATTCAAGATTTTAGAAGATAATATACTGTTGATATATTTCCAAATCATGACTTTGGAGTCATAAATATTTACAATGAAACTAATTGTAATCCTGGAGATAAGACACGCTGCAGCCTTTTCCGCTGAGCTCTTCTTATTTGGATAGGGAAAATTATGTTTTCATATCTAAATATGCAGATTGAAGCCATAATAGCTTCCTCATCTAAAAGTTTCCCAATTGGGCAATTTTTTGATTTTCTAAATTTTGCCAACTCTTTGCTCCTTAGTACATCAACAATTTGGAGCCAAAAACAAACTATCTTCACATAATGAAAATGGTGCCTCTCAAATCATGTAATAATGATGAAAGTAGGTCGGATAATATCCATACAAATTTTTTTTGTATCCAAATCTATTTGAATATGGCTAGAAATTGAAGCATCCAACTAATATTTGTATCCATATCCATCAAAGAAAATAAATTTAGATAGACAACTATCTGATCTATATCTAAATATCCGCTTCAATTTATAATCTTATTTAATTTTATATATATAAACTTTTAAGAAAATAAATGACTATATTAACATGCTGTTAATTAGATTTATTATCCACTTAGTAATATCTTTGATTCTTTGATTATAATGTTTAATTATCTAAATTATATTTATATTTATATCTATCTTCTAAATATCCGATTTATATCTGTATTCGTTAGACAAATATGGTTATAAATTTTGGTATTTGACTAACATCTTTATCCGTATTTATATTTGTCAAATAAAATAAATATTGATATGTATATTGTACTATCCAATTTGCATTTGAACTGACTTTGGCCCTATAATGTTTCCACTTAACTACAAGTTTTCATTTTTCAATCTGCTCTCGGCATGAAGACATTGTACACACATTGGACATCAAAACATGTCATTTAAAAGAAAGTAACTCCACTAATTAACATTCAAAGTTTTTATTGATTAATACAAATTTATAATAATGTAGTTTTATTTTATATTTTAATCTTTAGTTTTAAGAATCTGTGGGTCCACTATACTACAAATATTCCTATAAGTGATAAGTAGTGAAGCTGACCATATATCTTATAGACATTCAACATATCAACATTTCACAAATTAATATATCATGATAATTAACATGCATCTAAAATGTTGATGTTAGACAATTTATAATTTAGATATGTGGAAATCTGAATGCGCATATCCAAGAAGAACAAGACATAAGAGATGCTACAGTGCTCGACAAAAATCTTGCCAATTATTAGATTGGCAACTTTGCATACGTGTATATGTATTTGTCTGTGTGTCGATATATATATATATATAAATATATAGATATAGATATACATGTATATGTATATGTAGATGTATGCATGTATTGAGATAAAATGAGGTTTTAGCTTTCTCTTGCTCATGATTGAAGCCCATTGAAGCTCCAAGAGGACCTAAATTAGTAAATTGAACCAAGTTATGCATTTATCTTATCAAAAACTGCAGCAAAGTTGCAAATGGGAGTGGACTTTGTGGAAAGCTTCCAGCATTGCCTATGAGCTTAACTATGTTACAAGTTCCGCTAAGGCCCTAGATAGATGATATACTACAAGAAATAGGGGATATAGTAGTGGTCAAAACCACAACAAAAAATAGAGAAAACCACTGAAAAATCTTTCTAGTAGTTTTCTGATTGTTGCTATGTGGCTAGTAAATATGCCTTGGATGTTTCAACAGCGATGCTTTATACAACCATTGAGAAAAGTGATGTTTCAGAAGTGATTTTTTTTAAGGATTTAGCAGCATTTTTTTTGCTATAAAAACTTTCACTGGCAGTTGTAATTGCTACCAACAATTTATAACGATTACTAAGAATATATTTCAACAGCAATTTTGATTGATGTAATACACTTTCAGGAGCGGTTTTGATCACTGGGGATAATCTTTTAGCAATAGTTACGACCGCTGGGAATAATATTTTAGTAATTGTTCTGGATGCTGGAATAATCTTTCGTCAACAATTATGACCACTAAGGTTAATATATTAGCAGTGGTTATGACCATTAAAATAATATTTTGGCAGTGATTATAATCCTTGGAGATAATCTTTTAGTAGCAATTTTGATTGCTAGGGATAATCTTTTGTGGTAGTTCTTATCATTAGAAATAGTTGTAAGCAGCGATTTCGACCATTGGCAATACATGATATGTATTTTCTAAAAATATTTAGCTTGATAACTTCAGTATTAGCATACACAACAATTTTATTTAATTGCATCTTAAAGCCATCTGATATATTAAAAGAATTAACATGAATTAAGTAATCAAAATGCTGAATTTAACTTCCACAAATGACTAAAATCCATTACTCCATAAGCAAAGAAAAGTTTCTAGAAGAAAAGCTTGTAATGTAGAAAAAGAATAATGATTGATATTTAACTCTCTAAAGTAAGATTGTAGATGTCCTTCAAGATTTTGACAAGAGAAAATCTCTCTTGTCCCGGACATACAAAATAAGAAAGTGCATAATCAATGAGAGTCATGCACTCATCATTTATCGATAAGTTCGATCTACAAAGAAAGTAAAATTATAATTAGTCATAAGTCAATAGTAAACTGCAAGATGTTTAAAAGTAGAGGACCATGCAATTGTAGACCCAATAGCATCATCAATTATTTCCTTTGATCCATCAATCCTGATCAGAGGCTCACTTTGCACCCGTAATATATTAATATTGATCTTTCAAAATTCAGTATGCAGAATAGTACTACTCGCTACCATCTTAGATGGATTCTTTTTATAAGAGTTCCACATGTCACCTCAGTTGTATGCGGAACTTTTCAAGATAATATCATTTCCTTCTTATAAATAAAGCTTTTAATTATCAATATTTATGAATTTCAAGCAAATAAGTATCAAATGTATGACTAAATCATGTCTAACAAATTTAAGTAGAGGATGATCAATTACCTTGATGGTATGAGCTTGTTGGGATCTTATTCTTTATCTTGATTTCTTTATAATTAAATAAAGAATTTAAATTGATGGTTCCTTAACAAGCATGAATAGCCAACTTTGAAGTGCATAGATTGAAATAATAAGCAATGAAATCAAGTTTCAGTAATCAATCAATCAATCAAGAATTAATATATTGATCCCTATTATAACTCTGAAATAGATTTGAAGTGAAATTTCATACAATAATTCAAATATTTTTCTATAGGAACTGAGAAAATATAAGAGACTATTAAAACTATACAAATAGACTAAATATTTTTATGAGAGGTCAGCATGTAATATCAGATTTATAAAATACAATGCAAATAACCCATTAGGTACTGAAATATATATGAAAGGTTATTTAATGAAATTGTTATCTAACAGGGAGCTTATGCAAAAACCTCTGGTACAAAGGTGGGAGACTGGTAGAAACATGGATCATATGTCATATAAGTACATGAGAATTTGGATTATGATGGAACAGTTTTTTTGCCACAACTATAATTAACTCATTTGACTTCTTTCTCTTGACTAAATTGAAACACAAACAAATGCTCCGGATATGTTGGCAAAACAGCACATAGCATGCCTCACCAAGTCAGTATACAATTGTTTGAACACAGTACTACAAGCTCGTCAAAGGAAAAATGACTAAATGATATTATTTCACTCTAAAAACTTGCAGAACAAATTCCAAGAAGTTCTAATGAACGATCAAGCTGTGGGATATAGAATTTAAGGTACCAATCTTGGGTCTAACCTATCCCCATAGAAACTTCTACATAATTGCCAACCCATGTATATGATTCCTAACAAGTCAAAATTGACTCGAAAAGCTATGGGAAATAGAAATCAATAGGTAAATCTTACATCTATATTGTCTTAGTGGAAACTTCTATAAAGATTCGCACTAGTATGTCGCATCATTTTAGTCCATGTGATACTTTAAACATATGGATAAGATGGTTTGGTAGGGGAAGCACAGGCAGCAGATAGGGCACCCAGCGAGAAATATTTGTGGACCACCCAGTATAGTAGGGATTTGCCTGCTCACATCAGGTTCTGCCTGGGCTGCATAAAATTAACTTCACATCAGCATGTTGATGATTTTTGTACTGCAACATAAAGACAGTGAATGGATATGTGTTTCCAGTGGCTACAAAGGACAAAACAGTACTGCAATGCACCTCTTGGAGATATTATAACGTCCCAGGGCCGGCAAATGACGATTTCAATCAAGGGCCCGTCTACAGTTCTTTCATTAACTCAATTGGAAATCAAAAGGTCCGACAACATTTACTTCTCGGATGGTAACCACCAATTAAAATTGGAATTGATAAACAGAAAATAACATCACTGTTTTATTTGTATTCATAATAAAATAATAGTAAAAAGAACTAAGCTACAGGATAATGGTAATATATAATAAGCCAAGAACAGATAATATGAATATAATTATAATGTATTGGTGCTAAAATTCATTGACATTGGATTCACTGGAGTTGTAGGTGTGAACAGGGCCTCCAGATGGTATACCTGCAAAAAATTCGGATCAAAAAATATTCCGATGAGGATCCTACGATGCCCAAATCAGCTAGTAAAACCAACAGATAGAGGAGCGTGGGGCTTAGAAAAATTATTTACCTAAGATCTTTCTTTTTGTCTCCTTTTATAAACAGAGGTCGAAATCATGGTTGGTAGGTAGACTGGCACAATTATGCGAGACTTAAGACAGATTTTACATAATACGCCAACTATCCGAGAGATTTTCACGTTGTAGAGATTGTGGTTGTCTTATCTGCTCCTTGACAATTGTTATCTGATTGGCATCAGCTTTTTGAATTTTGATTTGATCAGTTCAGACCGATCAGAGCTTGATGTTGGCTGATGATGAGTCAGAACTGTATGTTGGCCGACTAGAAGTCAACACTAAATTATGGATAATCAAATGTTGGCGTTGAGAGCCGCTCGATGAGGGATTGGTCAAAGATACTGGCCGACCAAGGGTTGGTATTGCATATTCGCTAACTAGGGATTGGATGTAAGATGATGGTTGATATTCCATACCGCCGACAAACCAAGTAAGAGTAAAAGAGAGGCATGCCCCGACTAGGGCTCGGTGCTAGATACCAGCCAATCCGAGATCGTACTGCATTTTATCTGACTGGAGGTTGTCAAAATTTACAGACGACTAACAGTTGGGGGAGAGGAAGCTGTTTGACCAGGAATCGATTCCAGATGCTGGCTAAGTAGCTGTTGAAACTAAAAACTGGACGACCAGAGGTCAGACCAAGCACTAGCTAATTAGGGGTCGGACCAAGCACTAACTGACTATGGGTCGGACAACCTTTAGTTGAAATTATCGGGCTTGAATGAGTGAGTTATAGTCGATTGTTTGTACGATTGAGATGTACTAGCACACTAGATATCTTTCAATCTCTTCATATTATCGGCCACTCTAAATTTTTCAATACATACCCCCTACTTTCTAGTCCGATCTCTGATTAGGCTATGGGAGTACTTACTTGGCATTTAAATGATAGGGGATATGAAGAGATTTTTCAAATAGATGTCTGCGTGCGATTTTTCAGGCGAAGATGATGATAATATAATCATAAGCTTATTTTGAAACCCATGCGAACGCCGCCTTCATCTTACTATGGTGCATTTAATGCTGAAACTGACAGTATGCCTATAACCAATAAGGAGCTGCATATGCTGGAAATCCGTATCGATTTCAAATCCCCTAAAGGCTGTGCGCCCCTCTATTTAAAAGGGTTCTTCATTCCTGGCACTTTCGCCCTGCTGCCCTCTTGAGAGTCTTCTCTTTTTTGTAATTGCCATCCCTTCGCCCCAATCTCCTGCATTCGGTTTTCTCCTTATTGCCCTCGCTTCTTCACTGCAAAAGGGGCTTCTGGAAGGTGGATGCCTTTCTCTGAGCCTCTGATCGAAGGTAGGCTTTATTTGCCTTCTTTCATTTTTCTTTTCTTTCTTTTTGTTTTCCCCCTATGGTAGACTCTGAGGGTTCTGTGAGCGAGCGTCTCGTGTTAGAGAGAGATCCAGTGCAGAAGGGAACAAAAGATCCAAAAAACCCTAAATCAAAGACTAATCCTTTGATTGGGCCCGGCAAGATTCAATTTGTGCTAAACTTGGACGATTTGGCCTTGATCCAGGCTCAGTATTCTATTCCGAAAGAAGTCTATCTTGAACTTCCTGATGCCGATGCTCGTGCCTATAGTTTTCCTCCCTGCCGACTAGCTATATATGATGAAGTTTTTAGACAGGTCTTAGATTTTCATTTTCTCTTTATTCTTTAACTTTTAAGTTTATGGGATCTCCTTTTGCATAGTTTCTCCAAATTCTTTTAGATATATAGTAGGTTTTCTTATCCTCTATTCTCAGACAGGAGTCTAACTTCTATCCCCTTTTCAAGCCCTTTTCACTCTAAAGAGACATCCATATGTCGACTGGTGGTATGTGTCGTCACAAGAAGGGGTTTCCCTCTGGTTACCAGTGCTCCATCATCTATTCATGGATGGAAGGAGTGATTCCTCTTCGTCTCTTGCTCTTCTATAGATGATTGGGGTCTTTCGGAGTGGGGTTGGTCTGAAGCTTCAACTCTGAAGGCCATAGAGCTGAGTGCCGAGGAGAAGAAGGGGCTCAGGAATCTTTAAGAATACAAAGCTCATTATCTGGAAGAACTCCTATCCGATGAGTTCCTCTTCTTGGTAGGGCTCTATCCAAATGAGTCTGGGAGTGAGTAGAGTTGTTTATACTTTTTAGCTTTTTTTCTACTTGTTGCTTTCTAATTCGACATCTGTTGAATGGTTGTAGGTATGAACCTTCGGTAAAGATTTCGCTAACTTGAAGGCCACTCTCCCCTAGAAGAGGAAAACTCGGGCTATTGGAGCTGAGAGAAAAAAGAAGTTGAAAGCTGTCGAGTCTAGCAAACAGTCTATCTCAGCCAACCAAGCCCTTTCTACCGAGATCGAAGTGGTATTGGCAACACCCACTCTAGCTCCAACTTTGTCTATCGATTCTCGAGAAGGGCATATCGAACAGTCCCAGCCTTCTAAAATCCCAACCCGAGCAAGGCCTTCCAAGAACTTAGCTGATGAGGAGGTTCCTCTCGATGATATTTTGGAGGACTTTTTTTTCAAGATTGGAAGGCAATCCAAAAATCAATTAAAACTTCGTAATTCTGATGAAATTGGAACAAATCGGGATGATGAGTGCCTCTAGCCTCAAAAGGCTGTCTCTGATGGTTGGACATCAGGTATTACTCTAACTATTTGCTTCTCTTTCTTCATCTCATTCCTTTTACTCAACTTGTTTGGATGTAGCTTCTTCATGTCCTTGTCAACTTAGCGGATCGTTCGACTAGGGAAGCAGGGGCATAGGAGGTCGAAAGGAAGGCACGAGAGGTTGAAACAAAGGTTGAAGAGGATGCTCTGATCACTCGAATGAAGGTGGAAAATTCAAAACCGACATCAAGAACCTCCAGGAGCTCTCAAGAAGGCGAAAGCCAATCTCGCTCTTGCACAAAAAGAGAGAAAGAGACTGAAAAGAGGGTTGAAGAGCATGTTTGGGAGGCCAAGCGCTATGCTGTGGAGGAGTACAAGGCATCATCCGCCTTTGTCGAGGAGAAGACTCAAGTAGTTGGAGCCTTCAAGGCATCGCAGGAGTATCATAACAGCCACATGGCATTCAGTAGAAAAATTTATCACGGAGCTCATAAAGAGGGGTGGATCGACTGTCGGAAGTTGATTAAGGAAGAGCATCCAGATATAGATCTTGCTTTTTTAGATGATGAGGAGGAAAAAGATGAAGAAACTCTGGCCCCCATGGTCTCTACTCCCGAGAAGGAGAATGCCATCGAGCTGGTTCTTGTTGTCGCCCCTTCCTTTTCTAGTGCTGACGTTGGTCCTTCCAAGCCTCCCTCGGATGTCGTTGATCCCCAAGAGAAGGTTAGAGATTGAACACTTGTATTTTTCTTCTTTTTATCTACCTCTGTAAGAATTTTTTAGTGGAATGAAATCATAAATTTTTGAACATATCATTCCTTAATTATTTGTATAGTTGGTGGATGATGTCTGTGGCATTGAATCCATGGTAGCTACCTCTTTGTCGACCAAGCCCCTTCCGTCGGTGATGGCAGTGAGGATCGAGGCTCACGTTAATAGTTTGAAAAAGAGACTTAAATTCTTCAAGGAAAAGGCCACTAATCAAGGGAAAAAAATGCTGAAGGCATAAAAGGACCTTAGGGAGGCTGAAAAGGAGATTGCCAGGCTTCAGCGAGAAGTTTGACGAGGGGTTGTAGTGTGTAGCACTGAGAAAGTGTGATTGATCGAGGAGATGAAGAAAGTGTCCGACTCAGCGAGGAAAGAGACGTGGGGTTTAGCTACAAAATTGACTTTATATCATCGTCGGTTTGACTCTGTCTAGAGAGAAATATTTGCTCTAGAATCACTGATCGCTAGTAGGGAGTTTGGATGGGCGACGTCTGCGCGCACGCTGCAACTTCAAAGTGAACTATGTAATGCCAAGGAAAAGATTTCCAACCTGCAGTAAGCATTGAATGATAAAAAGGCTGTCGCTGTCACTGTCATCGAGGTCGTGCAAGAATGGGATGTCCCAACAGCTGCTCCAATGAGGGAAGAGAGGTCGGGAACCTGCCACTTATGAGTGAAGAGCTTCAATGAGGAATGGAGAGAGCTTCCCAAGTAAGTGGGCCATCAATGCTCAGTTCACAGTCGATGATCCATACCACATTTGTTAGTGGATGCTATACCAGCTATAGTTCTGTCGAAATGCTATTCGGATGCTATATCTGTATCTTGATCTTTACGGTTTGTCTGGTCTGAAAGCAAGCTTGGATGATGCCTTAATGCAATTGAGTGAGAAGAAGAAAGATAGTTACAGATTTTTTGAGTTCGTAATTCTTTGCAGAGTACATCATGATAAGGATTTTGATGACACAGGGCCTTCTGAAATCGATGAAGCCAAGTCGATCGAGTCAGATCCTATTGAGGTTATGGAACCTGATCCGAATAAAGAGGCATCATATTAGAACTCTAGAAAATCACTTGGGAGGCTTTTTCCTTCTTTTCTTTCTCTCTTTTTTTGTAAGATCGGTCGTAGATCTGGTCGGATCCTTGTAAATGTTTCAATGGAATGAAATTATAACTCTTTCACTTATGTACTTTGCTTTTATGTTTTTTTTTGTCATAGATAAACAAGTTAAGATCGTAAAATATTTCGATTGAAGATCTCCCTCCACGTTGGTGGTGAGTTGTAGCTTGACTATTCCTAAGTTAGCTGTCTTTCTGTGTTAGAATCTGATCTCAAAGTCGATTTGAAACCCTTACGGTATTGATGTCGAAATGATGACTCCTCGATTGAAAGTATTCCATTTGTTTGGCCGATTGAAAGCATTCCATATTTAGCCGATCAAAGGCATTCTGTGCTTTGCCGATCCAAGATATTCCACGCATTGCCGATCGAAGGCATTCCACGCATTGCCGATCGAAGGCATTCCACGCTTTATAACTCATAAAACAGCAAGCAATATATTTAAGAAAATTTATTATTAGAAAATTATAATACTGGTAGTACACACAGAGGTTCTCCAAATTTCAAGGTCATGGCAGTGGAGTTCCGTCAAGTTTTGTCAATCGATAAGTCTCCGATTTGATGATCTCGACCACTCGGTATGGTCCCTCTCAATTTAGAGATAATTTATCTCATTCTTTTGGTCGGGAGACTTCTGCTCGGTATAGGACTAAATCACCGATTCTGAAAGTTTTGTTTCGAACCCAAGAATTGAAGTAACGAGCTATTTTGTGTTAGTAGGCTGCCATTCTAATTTGAGCTATTTCTCGATCTCCTCCAGCAAATCAAGTATGCATGTTGCCTTTTCGAGTTGGTCTATTTATCAAAGTTTTCAATCTTTGCTGATGGAACCCTGACCTCCATTGGTATTACTGCTTTAGTACCAAAGGTGAGACTAAAGGGTGTCTCATCTATAGGAGTTCTGGACATTGTTCGGTAGGCCCAGAGAATGTGGTGAAGTTCCTCAACCAAGAGCCCTTGGCTTTGTCTAGTCACCTTTTTATGCCCTGCAGAAGAGTTTGATTTGTGACCTTGGCCTCTCCGTTCACTTGAGGATGCACTACAGATGTCAGGTGGTGGGAGATTCCATGATCTTCATAAAATTTTGCAAACTTGGCTCTTGAGAATTATCACCCATTATCTGTTATTATTGCTCCAAAAATTGATTTTGATGATCACAAATCATTTGAGGAGATTACTAATAAATTTCTATTTTAAATATTATTTTTATGATATTTCAGATAGTCCAAGAGATTGGATTTGAAAAGCTTCATCAAATATGCCAAAGTTAAAGTTTTAGCAAGTTGGTGAAGTTTTGAAGACTTTTGAGAGTGTCCAAACTGATTTGAATTCATTTGAGAGCGTTTGGATGAGTTCTGATAAATTTAACCTTAAATATATGAAAACTGGGTTAGAATATGATGTGATGACCCACCTGGATCATCCCCTTCTGTTAGGCAGCTGGCACACAACATTTTAGATCCTGGCATGCTGTGGGACGACCCACCTGGGATGCCCCATATAATTGGGACGCCCCATAGGATTCCCTCCTGAGACCTTGAGATCAAAATAAAACTAGGACTTTCTGTCTGGCCAATTGGAACGCCCCATGTGATGCCCCAGTGCTAGTGGGACGCCCCATTTCTACGAGCATACGTAACAGCTAGTTTCGGTCCATTTTTATGCATTTAATGTGCATTAAACACACTCCAACGGCTCTAAACCAACTTTAAGATATTCTCAAAGATAAATGGCAACTATAAATGCTCTCAAGAAGTGAAAAATCATAAAATTTTGTAAGCTCAAAGATTAAATATGAGAAAACCTATTTCAGCCCTAAGAGAGAGATTGAAGTATAGCCTTAAGAGAGAGATTGAAGCATTTAAGCACCTCACCAACCACTCTCTAGCAGCAATCAAATGTGAAATTCATTGAGAGTGTACAGTAAAGGCTTCCACCCTTAAGTATTGTATTTCTATTACTTTTATTGTGTGTATTTAAGGAGTTTGTGTACTGAAAGTTGTATATTCTATTTTTCTCAAACAGTTTTTGGGTGTTTGAGTTTTAAGGGGTTCCAAAATTTGTTTGGATTGATCCGAACCCTGAATCAGAGTGTTGAAGGTTGGCTTATACCCGAAAATAAGTATTCTTGCTTAGAAGGCAAGGGTCGAAGGTGTCCGACGTGGTGTAATCCATTGTTATCCATTTAGTGGATTGAATTCTCAAGTAGGGACTTGGAGAGTGGATGTAGGTGTAAGGTTGGCACCAAACCACTATAAATCCTTTGTGTTTGTTATGCTTGTCTCTTTTTTCTTGTTCTTTATGCTCATTACTTGTTTACTTCTTATTTGTATTTGATTTTATTTCTATTATAAGTTGATACACTTCACTCTTCACCTTGGCACATTGCTTAAGTAGTTCAATCTTAAAATTTCAAAAGACCCAATTAACCCCTCTTTTTGGGCTCCATATCTGGGTAACAAGTGGTATCAGAGTCCGATGCTCTAGTCCTTACTTGATTTAACCATCAAGAGCTAAAGATCTATGACAGCCTAATTTGGCACATCTCTAGCCGAGGGGCAATCCACAAACTGATCTCCACTTTTCAATGGGTCAAACTACACCTATTGGAAAGCTCAGATGAGAATTTTTATATAAGCACTTGATTATGACATGTGGAGTGTCATAGTAAATGGACCATACGCATCCACTAAATTAATTGATGGTGTGTCTCTCCCTAAGTCAGAAGGTGAATGAGATGAAATTGATAAGAAATAGCTCAGCTCAATGCTAAATCCATGAATATTTTATATTGTGCTTTGGATGCTAATAAATTTAATCACATTTCTACATGTAATTCAGCTAAAAAATTTGAGATAGGTTAGAAGTCATACATGAAGGCACAAACCAAGTAAAAGAATCTAAGATCAATATGCTTGTGCATAACTACGAACTATTTAAAATGAAACCTGAAGAATCAATAACTTAAATATTTACTCATTTCACTGACATCATAAATGATTTAAAAAGTCTTGGCAAATATTATTCTAACAGTGATCTTGTGAGAAAAGTGCTCAGGTCCTTACCAAGATCATGGGAGGCAAAAGTCATTACAATCTAAGAGGCCAAGGATCTGAATACTTTACCATTAGAGGAGCTGCTTGGATCCCTCATGACTTACAAACTGACCATGAAGCAGCACACTGAGGAGGAAACCAGAAGAAAGAGGATCATAGCCCTCAAGTCAACAGCTCAAGAAGAAGATGACTCAGAAAAATCAGACAACAGAGAAGAAGATGAGGACTTGACCCTGATCACTAGAAATTCAGATGGTTCATGAGAAGGAAAAGATAAGGGATCAAGAGAAGGTCACCAGCTAAGGGGGAGCCAAGTAAAGAGAAGAAAGGAGCAGCCCATAATTACTATGAGTGTAAGAAGCCTGGTCACTTCAGATCAGAATGCCCTCAGCTCAAGAAAGGCTAAAAAAATTTAAGAAAAGAAGGCCATGATGGCTACATAGAGTGACAGTGACGACTCCACCACTGATGAAGAAACCCAAGAAGAAGTCAATCTGTGCCTTATGGCATACGAAAATGAGGTATCATCTGAAACTCAATCTGAATTTATTTATGATGAATTATTAGAAACTTTTCATGAACTCTTAAATGATATAAAAGAATTAAGAATTAAAAATAAAAATCTAAAATCAAGAAACCATGAATTAAGTAAGGAAAAAAAGAATTGATAAGAAAATAAAATTAGATCTAAAGAATCAATCTCTAATAAAAGAAAAGATGAACTCTCTAGTCAAAATGAAACTCTTAATAAAAAAAATAAAAACTAAAGGAAGAGATATTAAAGTTAAAATCTATAGTTGATAAATTTACTTTAAGTTCAAACAAACTTCAGATGATTATTGACAGTCAAAAGGCTGTATATGATAAAACAAGACTTCGCTACAACACTCTAAGAATACAAAAGTCTTTCAAAAATATTTTTGTCAATGAATCCACAAGAAATTTGTCAAATATTACTTGTTTTAGATGCGGTATGATAGGACATAAAGCATATACATGTGCATCAAACAAATTTAATGGTAGAAAGGTTAAGAAAATATGGGTTCCAAAAGGAACTATTGTGACTAACTCCAAAGGATCCAAGTTAGCTTGGATACCTAAGGTTAAAATTTGATCTCATGTATGCAGGTATGTCTTGCATCCCAAGCAACTAAAAAGAAAT
>KE505340.1:353033-379975 GCA_000441515.1 Elaeis oleifera | reverse complement strand
TCTCTCTATTTCTCTCTATTTCTCTCTTTTTTCTTCCAGTTCAGTACGGTATGAAACCATACCGAACCGTACCGCTGGCCGGCCGTGACGGTACCGGTTTAGCATACCTTGGCTCGGACAAAAAAGCACTAAGCACTCACCAAATAGAGCATGGGCGAGACTATTATTTTCCATGTATTCATATATTAGCAGTAATTGATTTCCTTCAATACAACACCCATAAAGCTTGACTAGATTTGGGTGTTGCAAAGCTGATATCATGCCTATCTCATTAATAAATTCACGGTTTCCCTGTTTAGACTTGGAGGATAGCTGCTTTATCGCAATTACAGAACCATTTGGCAGCACACCCTGTGAAATAATAGTCACATTTTAGGATCAAAGCTCTATCAAGAGATAAATGTAGAATTTTATATACATAAAAAATATCTAATGTGAGAAAAATAAAAAGTAAAAAGCAATATAACTAAGAGGGACGAATATAATAGCAATTTGTAGATGCTTACATATACCTTGTAAACTGGACCAAAGCCGCCTTCACCTATCTTATTTGCAGGATCAAAGTTCTTGGTGGCAGCTTTAATCTGTTTCAAGCTGAAATAACGAGTTTGCAACTCTAAGCTTTGAAGTTCTGCAAGAATAGATTGTTCTATTCAAAATTACTAAATTTGATTATGAATTAATAATGCATGGCCTTCAAAATGCTTATGCAAAGGCATAATCAAGATGATGATTTTATACAACATTCTACACAAACAGAATGGCCAACTCAAATTATTAATAAAGAAAAGAAAAGGTGACCATCAATACTGTGCTTCTAGCAGATTAAAAAGTCATCATCAAATTGACAAAAAATGTAGGTCATACAAAAACTCAATTTATTGCTCATCAGTTCGTTGAACTCATATTTAGTTCTTTGGATTCCAACCTCAAAAATCATCCAATGTAACCATCAGAGATCATCCAATAAGTGAAATTCTTAGGAATCCTTGTAAAGAGCATTCGAATATGGTGAATAGTTATTTAAACAGCTAAGATGAAGTGTATCTGTTGAGTGTGGTTTGAATCTGGTGTGACCCGTGGTATGAATCTGACTTATCTTGGACTTAGTTGGCCCTTATGGGAATTTTAGGGTTTTCTCTTTGTTTTAGGATTTGGAGGCTATACATATTGTAATCACACCTTTTGTTATTGGATGGCCGTCTTTTGTTATTTGAGCCGCCCCATACTCTCTATACTCTATCTTTTTTGATATAGTAAAATCTCTCCCCATCTTCGCCCATGGATATAGACCAAAGACCGAACCACGTAAATAATGGTGTCCTATTTTCTATGTATGATTGTTTGTTGTTATTTTGGATTTCACACTAATTAACTGATAATCTTGCAACAAAATGCTATCAGAGCCTGAGATTCAGATTTGTTCCTCAGATCTGTTTTGAATTTTGATTATCTATTAATTTTTTTGTTCTTTGTGAATTTTTCATGATGGCTATGAAATTCAAAATCAAAAAAATTCAATGGAAGAATGATTTCAGTCTTTAGTGTGTAAAGATATAAGCCCTATTGGTTCAGCAGGGATTGCTGAAAGCGCTAAAGGGTAAAATGCTTTGCTAAAAAAATCAGAAGAAGATAAGAATGATCTCCTAGAGTGTGTACACAGCATGATTTAGTTGTTTCTGGCAAATGAGATTCTGTGAGAGGTTCCGAACGAGTCATCTGCTACAGCACTGTGACTTAGATTAGAGAGCATTTATATGACCAAGTCTCTAACAAATCGGCTTTATCTGAAGCAATGGCTCTACACTCTTCAGATGAAAAAAGGTATGCCTCTTAAAGACCATCTTAATGAATTCAATAAAATTATTCTGGATTTGAAAAATATTGATGTAAAAATTGGTGATAAGGATCAAGCTCTTATTCTATTATGCTCATTACCTCCCTCATTTGAGTGTTTTGTTAATACTATCCTATATGATCAGGACATTCTTTCCATGGAAGACGTGAGGGCTTCATTGAACTCAAGAAAGTTAAGGAAAAGATATCTAAACTTGGGATGAAAATCCGACAGATGGTCTGATTGTTAGAGGTAGATCAAATGAAAAGAATTTGGATTCAAGTTCAAAAAATAATAGAGGCAAATCAAGATCTAAAGGGAAGAAAGGCAAATGTAACTACTGTAAGAAGGAAAGACACTAGAAATCTGATTGTCTCCAACTCAAAGAAAAGGAGAAGTCTAATAATGCCTTTAATATTGGTGATTCAGCCAATATAGTAAAGGATAATTTTGATAGTGTCGATGTCCTCTCAATATCTATTAATTTATCTGAAAATGTTTGGATTCTTGATTCAGTGTATTCTTATCATGTGCCTTATCGGGATTGGTTTTCACTTATCACCTTATTGATGATGGTGTTGTGCTTGGGAGGAGTAACATATCCTATAGAGTTGTTGGTATAGGAACCATTTAAATCAGTATGCATAAGGTATTATTAAGACCTTGTCTACTGTATGGCATGTACCAGATTTGAGGAAGAATCTAATTTCTTTGAGTACTTTTGATTTACATAATTCTATTGAAGTGGAGTTTTAAAGGTTTCAAAAGGTGCTCTCGTTATGCTTAAAGATAGATTGTCTTATGGCTTCTACTTGTTTCAGGATAGCATAGTTGTTGGTACTACATCAATTTCCTCATCAGATCTAGATTCAGATAATACTCGTTTATGGCATATACGTTTGGATCATATGAGTAAGGTTGATGTATTATTTTAAGCAAACGAAATTTATTGTGTGGTCAGAAAATCGAAAAGTTTGACTTTTGTGTGCATTATCTATAGGAAGTAGTCTAAAGTCAAGTTCAGCACAGCCGTCCATAGGACAAAGGACATGTTGGATTATATCCATTTTGATTTTTGGGATCCTGCCGTTTAGTCTAAAGACGGTTCTCAATATTTGTTGACTTTCATTGCTATTTTTTGGAGAAAAGTTTGAATATACTTTCTGAAGCACAAGAATGAAGTCCTTCCCACTTTTAAGAAATGGAGAACACTTATTGAGAAACAATCCAGCAAGAAGATCAAGAAATTGAGAACTAATAATAGTATGGAGTTCTATGAGGATCAATTTAATGAGTTCTGTGAGACTGAAGGCATTGTGAGACATCGCAGTTAGAAAGACATCACAACAAAATGGTGTTGCAGAACGCATGAACATGACTCTATTGAAGAGAGCATAGTGTATGCTTTCTTAATCTACTTTATTTTAAGGATTTTTGGGCTGAAGCTGCTATTATGGCCTACTACTTGGTGAAGAGGTCTCCATCTACTGCTATTGTGTTGAAGACTCATATTGAGATATGATCTGGTACACCTGCTAATTATCTATTTTGAAGATATTTGTTGTCCTGCTTATCCACATATCAATGACAGTAAACTTGGAAAAGGGCACAGAAATGTATCTTTCTTGGTTATCAGTCTGGGATGAAAGACTACAGATTGCGATGTATTGAGCCTGATTTTCAGAAATTTATAGTCTGTTGAGATGTTACCTTTAATGAATAGGCTATGTTTCATTTGGGAAAGGAGACAATTGCGATAGATAAAGATAACGATATTGATAAGCAGGTGGAGCTTGAGATTATACCTTCAATTCATTCATCATAGGGTGATATTCCTATTCAATCAGTTTAGGGTGATGAGTCTGAAATTGTTGATGAGAGAGATACCCCATAAGAACAGCAGTATACCATAGCCACTAGTAGATTGAGAAGGCAGATTCGACCCACTCAAA
The DNA here is from genome assembly GCA_000441515.1 of Elaeis oleifera. Taxonomy (NCBI): domain Eukaryota; kingdom Viridiplantae; phylum Streptophyta; class Magnoliopsida; order Arecales; family Arecaceae; genus Elaeis; species Elaeis oleifera. The sequence continues at coordinate 376,186 of KE505340.1, read as the reverse complement.
GATATGGATGTATAGATCTGATCTCTTTTGCATTATCTGTGGTAGAGTCTATTGAGGTTTAGAATCCTATCAGTTATCATGAGGCCATTAGTAGCAATGAGTTTGCATAATGGTCTATTGCTACGAGTGAAGAGATCAAGTCTTTTCACAAGAATCAGATATTAGAGCTTGTGAAACCACCATAAGGCCAGAAGATTATTAGATACAAATGGGTCTTCATGAAAAGGAATCCTCGGAGGTTGAAGCAATAAGGTTCAAAGCACATTTGGTTGCAAAGGGCTATAGTCAGAGGGCAGGTATACACTTTAATGAAGTTTTCTCTCATGTTACTGACCAAACAGATATTCCTTAGGAGATGACCTGCACCAAGGCCAATGAGGAACCTCACAGGAATAGCCTCTCACTAAACAGACCTTTCTGAGTAGCTTTCACTCTCATAGCAAAGCAAGAAGCAATAAACAGTCGCTACCCCCTGGTATGTGCCACTTTCCTAATCAAAAGATAGGAGAGCACCCCTTCTCCTGAAGTTACGAGATCATTTTGCCGAGTTCCTTCAACCAGATCTAGTACTATAGCCAACACGTGCCTCCGTACATCAGTTGACATCAGCATAACTGCCTCCACGCAGCCCTCAAGACAACATCACTCCTATGAAACATAGCTCTACTCGCATGTTGATTGTCATTGTCGTGTTATTTGACTTAGAGCTTAAGCAGCTTGATGTTAAGATAGCTTTTTTGCATGGTGAGCTTGAGGAACATATTTGCATGCAGCAGCCAAAGAGATTTATTATTCAGGATAAGGACTATATTTGCTGATTGAAAAATTTGAAGCAATCTCCGAGGCAGTAGTGTAAGCGGTTTAATATATTTATGCTTGGGTATGGTTACTCTCGCAGTGACTATAATAGTTGTATTTATCACAGGAGACTTCTAGATGGTTCTTTATTTATTTGTTGCTTTATATTGATGACATGCTCATTGCAGTAAAGAATATGTCTGAGATTAAAAAGTTAAAGGCTCAACTCAACAATGAATTTAAGATGGACTTGGATGCAGCAAAGAAATTATAGGTATGGAGATTGGATCGACGCACAGGCAAATTATGTGTCACAAAAAAATTATATTATAAAGATGCTTGGGCATTTTAATATGCAGGATTGCAAGCTAGTAATACTCCACTTGCAGCATACTTCAGACTTTCAACTACTTTGTCTCTACGATCAGATAAGCAATACATATCACGTGTTTTATATGCTAGTGCAGTTGGGAGTATCATGTATGCTATGGTTTGCACACGTCTAGATATCTCACAAGCCGTCAATGTCGTTAGCAAATACATGGGGCATCTAGGAAAGGTCCATTAGCAGGATGTGAAATGGATCCTAGCCTATTTGAGACGTACTACGGATATTGGTTTGATATATGATCGGAATTCAGGCACTTGCGGCAGTACTGATAGTTATGTGGACACTAATTATATAGGTGATCTGGATAGGAGATCTCCTATAGGCTGTCTTCACTCTTTCAGATTGTGCCATCAATTGGAAAGCAACTTTACAGTCTACTATTGCTTTGTCTACTATAGAGATATTATATAGCAGTGATAGAAGCAGTGAAGAAGGTCATTTGGTTGCGAGATTTGATTGGTAGTTTTGGCTTACAGCAGAATATGACCACTGTTTATTGTGATAGCTAAAGTGCCATACATCTAATCAAGAATCAGATGTATCATGAAAGAACCAAACATATTGATATTAGATATCACTTCATTCGGAATGTTGTATACAAAGGGTTATGGCACTGAAGAAGATTCTTATGACAAATAATCCAGCAGATATGATGACCAAGCCACTTACCACTCTTAAGTTCAAGCACTAATTGGACTTGGTTGTGTTTTGAGATGCTGAGCTAGACCCTTGAGAGCATTATTAGAGGAGATGGAGAGTTCAATATTTTGTATTGCAGCTTGAAGGAATTCAAGCCAAAATAGAGATTTGTTGAGTATGGTTAAATTGATGTGACCTACGGGATGAATCCAATCCAATTTGGACTTAGTTGGCCCGTTTGGATATTTTAGTCTTTTTCTCTTTGTTTAGGGTTTGGTGGCTATATGTATATTGTAAGATCTGTGGAACCGGAACCGCAACCTATGCTGGCTGACTGATAACACGAGTTGGTACGGATCCATACCAGATCGGACCGAACCGGCGCAATCGACACAAAAGAGAAGGGAATCGGGGAGGAGGAAAGAGGGAAGAAGGGAGGGAAGGGGGAGGGAGGGAGAGGGTGGCCGGAGGAGTTGCCCGTAGTGGCCACAAGCGAGCTGCGGTCCGCGAGCACGCTCGAAGGGCCACTAAGGCCTCCGCTTCCTCCATCAAATCTCGATCGAAACAGAGAAAGGGAAAGGAAAGAAGAGGGGAAGCTGGTGGAGAGGCCGTCGGAGGACCTCCGATTGGCTGTTGTGGCCGCCAGACAGCATAATCACGGCCTACAGCGCCGCGGGCATGATACATGAGCGATCATTCCTGTTTCACAGCATTTTTTTAAACATCTCGATGATAGTGAAGCCAATAATAGGTGTGAGTGAAGCCAACAATGGGTGTGCCAGCTTTACCATTTCTCTGATTTTTTTAAAAAAATTCTAAAATAGTGAAGCCGACAATGGGTTTGCCGGCTTCACCCATTGCTAGCTTCACTTAAGTGAGGCTGGCAAATCTATTGCCGGCTTCACCCATTGCTGTCTTCACTTAAGTGAGACTGGCAAATATATTGCCGGCTTCATTATTCATCATCATTTTAAAAAATATGATGAACTGAAAAAGGCGACCATCGTTGTTTTTTAAAAATGATAAATTGAATAGGGACGGTCGCCCCTGTTCCATAGTTACGGCTGCGCCCATGCATTTTCTGCCGTTCGGTGGCCACGACGGCCACCCGATGGCCTCTCAACTGGCTGCACCTCCCTTCAATATCATTGCTCCCCTTCTCTCTCTATCTCTCTCGATTAAATATCCCATTGGACGACACCAAGCTGCGAAGGCCTCCACAACCCTCCGACAGCGTTGTTCCCTCTTTCCCTCTATTTTCTTCTCTCATTCGGTGTTCCGATTTGTCCAGCCGAACCATCCCAATGTGCCATCTGTACGGCTCGAAATGCTTTGAACCATCCGATTCGATATAGTTCGACGAACACTGATATATTATAATCACACCTTTTGTTATTGGAGGACCGTCTTTTGTTATTTGAGCCGCCACATACTCTTTGTACTCCATCTTTTTTATATGGTGAAATCTCTCCTCATCTTCATCCGTGGACGTAGACCAAAGGCCGAAATACGTAAATTGTTGTGTCCTATTTTCTATGTGTGGTTGTTTATTGTTATTTCAAATTTCACACTAATTAACAGGTAATCTTGCAGTTTTCTACCTTTTCAAATGGATGAAAATCAAACTATTTTAATAAGCATCCAGGAAGCAAATCACCATACAAATTTGATGCCAACGAGCAATTCTGTAGTTGCATTCTTGAAAACATAAAGTCAGAAAATAATAGGGCTGTCATTATTCTAAAGCAGACTTTAACAAACAATTAACTAAAATGAGCAATTATCTCACCATCTTTCTCAGCATTTTCCTTCTAAAGAAAGCCATAGCATAATTAAATTAGCACAATTGTGACACAAGAAGCTGCTAGAATGCCAAAGATAGCTCCAATAGATAGTTTGCTTTCTTGAATATCGAAATCTGCAATAAAGAATAACATCATTCTTGCACGAGTTATCCGAAAGGAAGAAAGAGAATAGTGTTTTAAGGTTACTTGGTGTAACTGAAATAGCTGATATAAGTGGCCCATATACACCTCTTTCTGGAATGGAGTTTGTCCCTTTGCCAGCCCACTGAAAGTGAATTTCCAGAGTACCATCTACTGTAGCAGTAAAAGACTTGATGATTGGCCTACCAGTGCCATTTGCTTCCTTTGCAATATTAAAGTCTTGCAAAACCTTTTGGCCCTGTGCAAATTTATAGATTTTCATATAAGAATTATTATTGCTACACCTGATTATTAGTAATCAATAGGTGCCTTAAAACAGTTCTAATGAAAAAGTTGAAAATAAAGGAATAGCTTGGGCTCATATCTTAATATTAGCATAACAGAAATACATATCTTGATATTGGTTCCCATATCAATAAAAGGAATAGATTTATCATACATACGTACATACATATAATATCTAGAATTTGATGAATGTAATTCTGAAAATAGACATTGCCTCAAATAAATTAAAAGAAAAAAATGAAAGAATTTAATGATGTGAATGCAAAAACAATAACCTGTATCGATACATCAAAGATGCGCTTTCCAACACTGAAGTATGTCTGATCATCAGTAAACATTATTTCAGCAAAGTGAAGATTGACGGTATAAGTTCCTTTCTGTAAGCAGAGGCCATAGTATCTGAGGGAGAGAGGACTTAGACGAGCAGTCATGTACAATTCTGGACCGGTCATGTCCAATACTGATACATTTGTAGCAACATATCTTGCTTTGTCATTTCCCACAAAATCTCCTGTACTGCTATATGCCCATTTTTTACTATAAGCAACAGCAAATCTTGATGGACCCAATTGTGATAGATCAGCTTCATATTCATCATCATCAATTATCACCTTTCTACCACCACAATTTATGAACAAGTTGTAGTCTACAATGATTGCAAACTGAAAATAGTCAATCATGAATATTATTTTGTTCAGATATTTTATTTATATGTTGACATATCTTAGCGATAATAAATAAAATCTCAAAACACTTGTAAAGAAGAAACACTTCAGAAAGTCACTATAATCACTACTATCTTTCACAGGACATGGGAGGTTTCTTTTTAAACATGGTATTATCCTATAAAAAAGAAGAAAAAATAGCAGCAGAATATTACCAAGGCATAGTTTTGGAGCTAATATTGAAGAAGAAACAATGAGATATATGAAGCTTACGAACTATTTTCTGTTGATGAATAGCTAGAAACCATATTCCTACAAGCAAGGAAATAAGTACTCAAAGAAATGGAATAAACATATCACTGGCTAGAACCAATTGACCAAGAGGGAGTATCGAAATTAATAATCCTTACAAATTTCCTTCTTGACAACCAGATGGAGCCAAGGATCCTGTAAAGGAGTTGTAAGAATATCCCTGCGAATTTGAACCTCATAAGATGATGAATCTGAATATTTTTACTGATGGACAACTTGTCGTAACCAAACAATGTGCAACTTAAAATGATCCAAGTATGACATACAAATTTTGTTGGCTGCTCAAGATCCAATTGGGTATTGATCCATTTAGCATGTTATTAGTAAGGTACCTAAAATGAGAAAATTGGGTATGAAAGAAACCATCAAAAACAAGGGATAAAAGTTAGACTGAAACTTAGTACATAAAGCAACTGTCGACAACAAGAATACATCTATATTTATCTTATTTGCTTACATATAATTTATTGAATTCATCAGTCCATCAAAGCTGCTTGGAATTGGACCTGTCAGATTGTTAAAGCTAAGATCTCTGCAAAAAAGTTTTTATATGAGGAATGTTTTGCGGGCATGTTAGTTACTTGTATGGTTAATTTGATGTCACTAAAAGCAGTTCTGGGTGAACTTACAAGGTTTTAAGATTGGTCATTTCCCCAATAAAATCAGGAAGTTCACCAGATATTGACAAGTTTCTCAACACCCTGCATAAGACCCACAGTTGGTACATACTCAATTATGAAAAGCAATGGACTACATCCATATGCTATTGCTGCCATAAGGAACTCCACTTCATCACACTTACAGTCTTTCCATGTTTTTCATGTTTTGCAGCGGAGGGAACTTCCCATCCCTCCCTTCAAGCCAGAAACTCTCCTGCAGTCCCAACCACATTATGAACTTGATTAACCACTGGACTAATAGATATGAATGGAGTAAACAACCAAAAAGAGAACTTACAGCTCAGTTAAGGATCCCAATGTTGAGAAGGTTGGAGGAAAGGGCCCCTCCATGGATGTTCCTTGCATGTCTCTACAAACAAATAGTTTACAGGTCAATTCATTAATCTCAAGGCTGGTACTGCAACAATATCAGCAAGAGACATGGAAGAGTAGTGGTAGCACTCACAGCCTTTGGAGCTTAGTCCAATTCCCAAAGAAGCTAGGAATTTTCCCTGAGATTGGGTTCCCATCTATTCTACTGTAGAGAGTTGAAAAACTTTAGCATGTAATCAAATTGCTAATTCTAAGTAACATTTCAAATGAACAAGCTGATGAAACACCCATGGCTTATGCAAGTATATTCTCGTTGTGAACTTGTGATGGCCTAGTCCATTAGACCAGCCCATCACTGTGTTAGCCCAAATCCCCACCTGAAAAAAAAAGAAAAAACAAAGGAAGAAAGGGCTGGAGTCTTCTTCCTCAACAACTCCTGGTGGGAGCCGAACTCATCAAGGCCGTTGTAGACTAGCCTCTGCTCTTATTTAAAAGCCCCTTCCCTTTGTAGTCCTCCATCAATGAACCCTGTGTGTTCTCTCTCTCTCTTGTTAAGATCACAGCTTCCCATTCTTGCACCAACCAGAAATCAAGATCAGAGAGCTCACCGGAGCCAAGATAAGGCCTTGGTCTTCCTCCCCTTTGTTGTCTCTTCTCCCCATGACCTTAAAGCCCCACTGCTGGCTTTGATTTCACCGAATATCAACCAAAAATAGGGACCTCTGTTTATGGCCTCTATTTGCTTTCTCTTCTTTTTCCAGCCACCGGCACCACTGCCTCATGATGCTGCGCCTCGGCGGAGTCACCCGGTTTCCCTACCACCTGTTCCAATGAGGCCATGGTTGCTGGTGAACCACCAATGACCACAAACCCAAGATAAGACCGGATCCCCTATTTCTGACCATTTTCCATGATTTTCTCCTCGGCTAGTCACTACTGTTGACCATCCACCACTACCCACCGCCGGCTGCCATCATGGGCCATTGTCCTTTGACCATAGCCATCGGTAGACTAGTCCTCTATTTCGCCAATTAAAAAAAAAAAAAGAAAGAGAGAGAGAGAGGAGAAGACACATCTCTCTCTTGATTCTCTCTCTATTCTCTCTTTCTCTCTATCTAAGTCCACTAGGACCCAGTTCAACGTCCTAACTTCTTTTACTATGGACCCAAATTGACCCTAATAAGGAAGCCCTAAACTGCCCAGATAGTTGGGCAACATGCTGACCCCACCTCTGCTCTTACTAGGAACCTCTAGAATTTAGTTACCATTGATCATTGTTAAATTATATAAATCATAATTGATCATGACCATTTGAGTTCTTGTTCAAACCGATTTAGTTAGTCGGGCACCATCGCCTAGTCGACCTTGTCCTTCCTCCACCCTAGTTCAGCTATGAAGCCGTACAACCTGCAGTGCCTCAAATTGAACCATTTGCCTAATTTTAAACTATTCTAAGTTCTCTTGGGTTTCAAAGTTATTGATGATGGATTTTAATGGCTTTGAATAGGTTCAAGCAAGGTTTTAAATCCTGTAGAATGGGACTGTCCCGATTTTTTCATAAACGGGATGCGTTGCCGTCCTGTCCCGTCCCGACTCTTAGGATGGAGAATGTCCCAAGGCAACCCGATCAGAATGTTAGGACACTAGCGGAACGGTCTGTCCCAACACATGGGATGGTACCCCATCCTAATGTCCCACGGGACATCCTGAGATATCCCACTGAGACCTGAATCTCTGGGTTCAACTGACTCGCATGGTTGAACTTTGAAGGTTCAAAGCGGAAGAGAGAACCCTAACACTCTTTGCTTGTTTTCGAATTATCGATTATTTCCATGCTTAAGACTTTATGAAATATAAAAGAATATTTGATATTGATAATTCTATATTTCTTAAATTAATGATCAAGTATATGATATCATGCAAATCATGTATTTTAATGAAAATATGATTTTATGGATAGTTTAATATTAATGACTTGTTTATGAACTACAAGCTCCATATTTTGTGAAATCTATATTTTGTTATGGAAAACTAGTTGCATGGTTGTTTCATTGTTAATAATTTATTTATGGACAATGAACTCTAAAAGTCATATCATATCTTTTGACTTATTTATTTATTTATAATATAAGAACATGCCTTATTATTTATTTATAATATAAAAACATGTCTCAAGAAAATATGATTTAAGAAATATGACTATGGGCTCTGCCATGTCTAGCGGGTTATAGTAGTTGCCATACGATTTACCAGCAGATTATAGTAGCTTGGCATATGGTCTTTACCAGTGGATTATTGTAACTTAACATACAGCTCCAATCAGTAGATTGTAGTAGCTTGATATACGGCCCTCACCAATAGGTTATAGTAGTTGGCATGATATTGATTACAGCTTTATGACGGATATAAAATAACTTTAGCATTTAGTCTAAAAGAATTATTAAGAATTATGATATAGTAAATAATAAATAATTTATGACTTCATTTATAAATTCAGCATGATTTATGATTTTGTATTGAAACCTTATTTATGTAATTTACATGATTTATGAATATATAAGAGCATGATTAATTTATGATTATACTATTATTATGAAAATTTATTTTTAATAATAATCATCTTCTCTAAATGATTTATTGATGCATGTACAAACTTATGCTTGATCTAGTAAACTTTTACTTACTGAGTGGTGTAGCTTATATCTTTTTATTTTTGTTCCAAAGGAATAGGATCATTAAAGATGAAGAATGCTTTAGACTTTAGAGATCATGCTAGAAAGATGATTTTATAGCAGAATTTTGATTCTTTTATTGACTATGAATTTATAATTAATGATTTTATAAATTTGAGGTTATGAGTTTTGATATTTAAATTTAGATTTAGTCATCTTGAACCAATATTTATTTGATTATTTAATTGATGATGAATTTGAATCTTTTATTTTATTTGAGATTATGATTGATTGGCTTCGCAAATGTAACCATCGATTGTATGGTCATATTATATCCTGGATTTGGGGCATGATACTAGTGATAACCATAGTCATGATAGTTGGAAACAATTTGGTTACACTTGGAATTCAGAAAACTACAAAAGGATTGTACCAAATAAAAAGAAAAAGAGATTGTACCAAAAGAAAAGAAAAAAAAATGCAAAGTTTGCCGCAAACTTGGAAGGAGCTTGGGTAACAAAATTTGAAAACTAAGAAATATTAAAACAATAAGGATTATTGAATATTTGTATTATGTTCATATAGAATCATGTAAGGGGAGGCAAAATACTGAATAGTGGTAAAATACTGAACAGGACCAGCACAACATATGGCATCATTTGCTCACCTGAAATTTAAGAATGATTTAATGTTCTTCAATAATTTGTAAAATATTGTTACTATGGTGAAATATAGCCATTATAGCTATTTAAAAATTGTCAATAGGAAGGCCAGAGGGAAGAAATTTGTGACGTACAAGTCTGTCAGGTTCTTAAGATTGCCAAGTGAGTCTGGCAACTCTCCACTTAAGTTATTCGCTGAAACAAGGCTGGAACAAGGAAAAGTATATTGCAATTTAGAATAATGAACAATCCAAATAAGAAAAAAGGTATTGGACAATTACATGGATCTTGTGTCACAGAAAAAAAAAAGTCTTACAACTGTTTTAAGTTGTTCAGGTTACCAAGTGACGTGGGGATTGAGTCTTGCAGCTGGTTATTTTCCAACACCCTGTACTAGACAAAATATTCTAAAATAATTTAAAGAGAGAGAAAGAGATAGAAGAGCTAAATAAAAAAATTATGGGAGGCAGGGAGAAGTACAGGGACTGAAGGGAGATGATGCTCCCAAGCTCCCTTGGGATGCTCCCGGAGATCCGATTTCCTAGAAGAGACCTGCAAACAAAGTAACTACCATTATCTCATTCACATTTTTTTTATTTATTTTCTACTAAAGAGTTTTGGAGAAAAATGAGGAAGAAAGGGAAGACATAAATTACAGCTGTGTGAGAGGAAGAGAAGCCCAGTTGGCAGGAATGGATCCATTGAGATAGTTCCATGAAAGATCTCTGTTACATAGCCAAAACAGTAGCATGAGCTTGCTGTGCTATCACCTCCTATACATCTCACATTTTTTTGGGGTGGAGGGGAGTAAAATCTCATATGCATAGACTTACAGCACACTTAAGTAGGTAAGGTTAGCAAATTCATCTGGGAGAACTCCGGTTAGGTTCTGACCCTTGAGCAAGCTGCAATCCCAAAAGGTACAAACATGTAATAGAAAATAGAAAAATACTGCAGTCAGAAAGCTTTCTGACAAAATCTTGAAGTCACCCTTTTTTGTTACATTTTTTTTCAAATCTTTGCATATACACCCTCGCAAATGCTTTTATTCATGCATTATTTCATGAAAAGTAGACTGTACAACTATGCTCCTTCAAAACTATAGCATTTGCATGTGTATCCTTACAACCATCTTGCTTTCATTTGTCATTCTAATTATAATTTGGCTAGACTAAAAGTTAACTTGGCCTCTCAATCAACTATTTTAGCCTCAATAAATTATGAGTTTTGAATTTGATTTTTTTCAACTAATATTTGGTATGTTTTCTTGCTTTTTTAGCATAAATGATCGAGCAATTTTCGAGAGTACATGTACAAAACTTTAGACATATGAAATGATAAAGTAATAAAGTAATATTACTTCTAATGTAAATAATGTAATCTTATTGATGGGTGTGAATGGAATTTTTAGATTTTGAAGGAGTAGTTCAAGTTGTGGATTTTTTGTGGGATAGATGCAATTTAAGATTTTTGAGGTTAAATAAGAAATTTGCACTTTTTTAAGAGTACATGATTTTTTTTTTTCAAGCTCTACACTTTTAGAAGAAGCACGGCTTCTGTACGATAAAACTAAGTGCTGATATTTCTCTTCTGTTTCTTTGTAAGAATTCTTTTAAATAGAGAGTTCAATAAAAAGTAGTAAAGACGAGGTATTTGCGAGCATGAGGCATACATGCTAGTCACGTGACAGACATTGGAGGTGACATTGCAATCGCAAGTGACATTGGTGGCAATCTCATCGGAGCTTGTAGGTTCCACCCACCCTGCATTCCCGCTGCAAGGGTCCACCAAGAAGTCCCACTCCTTTCTCAACTTGGAGGCAATCAACTTTAATGCTTTAACTGTAGTCCATCAGTTATCATTTCATGCATCAGCTATTTCTAGTGTACAGAGCAAATCAAAATTGTACAATGAAATCATGATTAGCCTAATTCCACTTTATTTCTTTTATTTTGATAACACTAGCCAAATTTTTTAACACATGGTACACAAACTGCACATGGAGTAACCTTGCCTCTATTTTTTCCCTTTACTTTTTCCTTTTACTTGCTATGGAGTTACTACAAAAAGAAAAAAAAAGGGAAGAAAGGAAGAAAGAAGAAAAAACAGTGAATATATTCCACCAAACATTTCAAAGAGATGATGCAAGAATTGCCTAAAACTGCCACCTGAGAAAACATCTCTCAAGACCAAACACAACCTTCTCCAAATGGAGTAGTGCAACCACTAGGCTACAGCGCAATTTACAAGGATGGTAATATTGTGTTAGCCCTATGTTCAAATGAAAGAAGTCTGCTTTAGTAATCAAAATTTAGAAAAAATATTTATTCTTTTCCTTTCTTAGAGGAAATTAGACCATTGACTTTCACAATTTCTCAAGAATTCGCCAACTAAACACAACCGCCTGAGAAGACCATGGATCGATTCCAGCAAGTCCACGACTTGCATTAATGCCCCTATGGTTTATGTCAGATGTGGTTCATGGAGCCATGATGCTTCATCCTGTGTGTGCTGTTTGGTCCACAACTCATGTCCCTCAGTTTGGCAGCTTGTTGAAAAGGAAATAAGGTTTCTATGCTTATTTCTGCTTTACATGAGTACCACTTTTAAAAAAATGTCATAAACCAAACATAGATGTGTGTATCATGATCATTACAGAAATATATTATATGGCAGATAAGATGAACAAACAAATATATTGATTTGTTCACATGTGGCAATGACTCACGTATGTTTAATAAAAATAAAGATGTAATGTTTTCTGCTTGGTCAAAAGAGGTAGGATCCGTTGGAATTTTATTTTAAAAAAGAATTTAATTTTATTCCTAAATTTTAGTTGTTTAAAATTTAAAAACTTCTTTTGAAGGGACACCTCTTTTCGAACAGTTACGACTCTTTGGAAGATAATATTGATTTCCGAAGAAATATGATATTTCCAAAACATCATGTCTTCGAAACCATGGTGCCTCCTCGGTCAGACAGAGTCTATAAATAGGCTTTGGATCTGACTGTTTTGGGATTCATTAAAAAACAATCTCTTCTTCCCTCTACTCACTAATGCTTTGTCCCACTCTTTCTTTTAGAGACAGACCGTCTTTATTCTTTCTTCTTTTTCCACTCCTTTTTTATTTGGGCATCTGAAAAAAGTCTTTTGGGTCAAGCTTCTTAGTGATCATGCTCATTAGAGGAGGATCGAGCTAAGATGGGTTATTGTATCTTGGGGACGAGATTGCCGCAAACCCACATGTAGAGACGAATCACGTTCTTAGGACAGCATTCTCACACACTTCAATCCATGCAAACTCTTTTCAATCCTCCATTTTATCTTCAGTAGTTTGTTATTTTATAATCTTGATCTAAAGTCATTATAACAACAACATAGCAATTTCTAGATAACAATTATTCCAATTGTCTAAGAACGTGATTCATGATTATATTAGAAATTGATATTAGCTGTTTATCAAGTCTAATTTGATTGCATAAGACTAGATTTTGCTTTATTGTATAGAATAGAAAACTTTATCTTTGCAATTTTGAAATATTACAGATATTTTCTGCAGATTTAAAATCTTTGCAGAATTTTTCTGATACTTCCAAAACTGTGTAAAAATTTTCTACAGTTTTAAAAATCTGTGCAGCTATAGATTTAAAATCTATTAGAAATTTAATAATGTTTTAGAATCCATGCAGAATTTTTCTAACACTCTAAATTCTGCAAAAATTAATTTCTGTAAGTTTTAAATTCTCTGCAAATTATTTTGCATCTTTAATTACTATGCAGAATTTTTTCTGCATTTCCAAATCTTTGCAGACATTTTCTGCATCTTCAAAAACTATGCAGAACTTTCTATTGCTTTAAAAAATTGCATATTATTAGCTGTTTGTCAAATTACCTATTGCTTCTGCTTTGAAAGTCATGCAGGAATCACTAAGTTATTTTACTTGTTACATTTTCTAGCATAATTATGTAATTTTATTTCTCTTTATTGCATTTATTTCAAAACCTAGCATTGTATTATTGAAAGCCATTAATTAACTATTCAAACATCTAAGGATAAACCCCTTGAAACTTGTGTTTGGCAACAAAGGGCTGGTCATATAAATTTTGATCAGATCTATTATATTACTAACTTAAACATGATTGTCTTGATCTAAATAACCAATGATTTCTTTTCTTCTCGGTGATGCTACCACAACTATCATATCTTTGAGCACCATAGAGGCCGAATTGATCAATCTAAATACCACTTGTACGGAGGCAGAGTGGATTAAAAATCTTATGTCAGAGCTACCTTTGGTAGCTAAGCAATTCCGACTATATCAATTCATTGTGATAATAAGACCGTAATTGAACTGACTAATTAAAGAGTACTAATAAAAGATGAACCAACATATTTGGATTCATCGTAAATTTGTAAGATAACTCAAAAGAAGTATTGCCATTTCCTTCAAATTTGTCAAGTCTGAGGAAAACTTGGCAGATCAATTAACCAAGAACTTATTTAGGAATGGAGTCCTAGAATCATCGAGGAATATAAGGCTTAAGCCCATCATTTGGTCACTAACAATGGACACCTAAATCTATGATTGGAGATCCCATGAATGAGATTCAATATGGTAGAAACAAAGTTGATTAAGCGATCGTGCCAGAGCACAATTTCAAAGTATATCTCCTCGCATCTCTTATTAGTGATAAAGTAAAATTGGAAAGGTTGAGTTATACTTTTAATGAGTCTAAGATAGAAAATATGAAGGCTATTAGGTCACAAATACCGTTGGAGGACCTACCTATATCAGAATTATCATATAGGCCACGACTAGGGTTTTGAACTAACTCTAACAAAATTCTTATAAAAAAAGATACTAAATGCAAGGCCTTTAAATGGCACTGACTGCATGAAGACCATTTAATCCCTATTGTATAGTATAAGATACCCAGATATTCTTTTTATAGTTTTCAAAATTAAATCTTTCATGAGGGCTCATTGGAGTTTTATTAAAAAAGATTTAAATTTTATCCTAATTTTTAGTTGTTTAAAAAACTTAAAACTCTTTTTAAAGTGATACATCTTTGCAAAGAGTTATGACTCCTCGAAAGAGGACATTGGTTTCTGAATAAATATGATGTTTCCAAAACATCATATCTCTTCAAAATCATGGCACCTCCTTGGTCATCTAGATAGAGTCTATAAATAGGCTCTATATCCAACTGTTTTGGGATTCGTTAAAAAATACACTATCTCTTCTTCTCTCTACTCACTAGTGCTCTATCCCATTATTTTTCTTTCAGCTATAGAGACCATCTTTATTCTTTCTTCTTTTTTCACTCATTTTTCTTATTTGGACATCTGAAAGAAATCTTTTGGGTCAAGCCTCCAGTAATTGTTCTCATCAGAAGAGGATCAGGTTGAGCTAGATTGTTGTACCTTGGAGAGCAGATCATTGCAAATCCACACGTAGAATGCAAATCACATTCTTAAGGCAGTATTTTCACATGTCTCGATCCACATAAGCTCTTTTCAATCTTCTGTTTATCTTAAGTAGTTTGTTTATTTTATAATCTTGATCCAAAATCATTACAATGGCAACATAGCAATTTCTAGATAGCAATTATTTCCAACAGGATCTTGATAGTGATTAAAGCTTCAGAAGGTACTCGGTATGGGAATTGGAATTGGACCACCATCAACCCATGTCACACATGCATGTCTAGTATCCGTCCGATACCACTGGTAAATCCACAGTTGTTTGTTAATTACTTTTAAAGTTTAGAGAATCTATTGCAGCTGGCAATGGTTGCAAACTCTTCCAAGAAAGTTTAGTTTCAGGAATAAACAGGAATAAGGCTTAGAATCAGCCTTAGTCAAAGATTATGCAAAAAGGAGGAATTCTGTTCTAGCTAAACCTATTTATTCACCGAATGGCTATCCTGAAATTAGGCCCTCTTTATTCCTGTCCCGCTTTTCAGAGAAAAACAAACACAGCCGAAAAGATACCAAGAGAATTACGGCTTGGATTCTTGGTTCGGGAAAAAAACCTGACGGAATTAGGTTTCATAAGCCAATTGACTACATGCTTCCAAATATAATTAAACTCCATAGAAATAATAACAAGAGTAAGAGCAGACACATGTTGCTACATATTGTCGGCAACGTTCAGAGAACAGTACACCCATTTCAACTAAACTTTTATGGGTCTAGATCAGGACCCATACACAAGAATAACTGTATCCAGACGGATTCAAGCCGGTTTAAGCCTGTCGGTAGAGTGACAGCTGGCTAGCTATGATGCATCAAGATCTTGTCTTTTTAATCTTCAAAAAAAAAGAACATTCCACATTTTTTTCCTTTTCCTGATTCGGCGGAAATTTGAAAAAAAAAAAATCCTCTGTATTGAGGAGATGGCAGTTGGGTTTTCCTTATTCATTAACATAATTTCCAGAAAAAATAATAATTTATTTATTTTGGGAAAAGCATACACCTATTACTCTTACGTTACCCTTAGACCTAAATCAGACAAGATAGGAAATTAGTAGTTGCGATTAGGATCAAAGATTTTTTATTTCAATATGCTGTAGTTGATTCAACGATAGGAATGGAAAAGAATAAACTAAGAACCAGAATGTAGATGTGAAGAATATAAGTGTAGTGTTAGAAGAATGAAAAGGGAAAAATAGCTATAAATTAACCAAGGGAGGAAAAGAATACCTTCTTCTAGGGCCAGTTGCTGGGCTCTGCAGCCGAAGTCATGAAAGCAACTCAAAAATAACAGTCCGGAGAAGACTACAAGAATAGCAACACGATGTGGAGGAGAGCAAAACTCCTTGCCTTCCCCTGCTACTGCTAATAATTTCATCTCTTTCTTCTCTCCCTTCTCCCTCTCTCTCTCTCTCTCTTCTGCTCTTGGTTTCTTTCTTAGCCCGGAGGAACGGCTTTGGTGGGATCCAGACAAAAACAGCAGTATAAGCGAGCCACTTTTTTCTTTATTTTTAAGAAAGGGAGCTGTTGAGTAGATACGAGGGATTTTACTTTGCCACACCACTGGTTTCGTTTCTCGTCTGATCTGGTGCTGATTGAGTAACCAGAATCCGGCTAAGGATTGTGCCAAGTAGGAAATTGAACCAATAAGATCTTTCCCCGATGGATGGGAATGGAAATGGTGAATATTGGCACAGCATTTTATTATAGCTTGGATATGGGTGCGTTGGTTGTTATTGCATGCAATGCTCATGGAAAATTATATTCTATTATGGCGGCTACCATCAAAAATTTCCTGTCAAACGAGAAAGTTTTTATTTAAAAAAATTTATACTATTTCGTAGATTCATTTTCTGCAGCGTAACCAAATTTTGACCGGTGCGATTATGTATTATTTTGATTGGATTCATAAATATTTTATTTATATATAATTTATAAAAAATTAGAGATAAATTTTTAATTATATTTTTAACTTAAAATAATTATTTATTTATATTTCAAATAAATATAGTTATCCATTTGAAACATAAGTTAAAAATAACTATTCATTTTTACTGAATGATCCTTATATCCTTATATCCTTTAAAATACTATAATATTATATTATCATAGTATAGTATTCTTTTACAATAAGATAGTATTATATTATATTAGTATAGTATTGCTTTATAATAATACAGTGTTACTTTATTGTATTATATTAGAATAGTATTTCTTTACAATAAGATAGTATTACGTTATCATAGTGTAGTATTCTTTTATTGTAATATTACTGTACAATAATGCAATATTACTTTATAATAATGCAGTATAATTTTATAATAATATAATATTACTTTATAGTAGTGTAGTATTATTTTGTAACTGCAAAAGTAATTGAGTCATTTTACTCCTATTTGGATAATTACTTTTAAGTTATATTCAAATGGATAGCTATTTTATTTGAAACTGAAGTGGATATTTACTTTTAAGTTTAAACTCAAGTGAATAATTTCTCTAGTTTATCCTATACTTTATTTTATAACTAAGTGCTGCTTTAGCAATGTTGTTGCTTTTTATCTTTATGTTAAATATCCAAATCTACTGATACAATTATCCAATTACTTTTATAGCTCCATCTTTGGAAACCTTAATAGACTCAAGGTTGGAGTAGAAAAAAATTTTAATTGTTGAATGTAAAGTTTTATGAATATTATATTTTCACAAAAAAGAGATTTTTACTATTTTTTAGAATAAAGGATGTGGGTGATTAACAAGCTCTCCAACTTCTCTGATCTTCAATATTATAATTTTAAAAATGTTAATACTAACTAGATATTATGAAAATGCCGTAGGGTAGTCCCTTGTATGTTAAAGTAACCCTTGATTTCTATATATCAGCGGATAACTAGCAAGGAATGGAACGATAACAATGAGTAGAAATACTATTTATTATTTATTTATTTGATGGAAAGGGAGGCAGCATAACCACCACCTAGCTTTATTTCGGATGGAATGTAAGACTTGGCCAGCAAAAAGAAATTGCTGACCAAGAAGAAAAACAACAGAGGAGCAAAGGTAATAACAAAGAAAACAATAATTAGTTCTCCAAGAAAGAAAGCAACCAAAGAAGTGGAGCCTCCAGCTTGGGATCACACCGAAGAAAGTTCACATAGGCACAGAAGTCGCATCTAATCTTCTTGATGGGCTCCTGTTTGAAGCATTTCTGAAACATTTCTGAGATTCAAAATAGAGGACGAAGAGGTTTCAGAATCAGCCAAAGTAAGATGTAGAGTGCTGCTAGGACATGGGTGAGGGAACTAGTGAAGATAAGTTTCTCCAAATCAGTTCAGTGCACCTTCTTGTCTTTTGTCTAAGATGAGATTCTCCCAAACACGAAATGAGCGAATAATTTCTGGGGAGAGGCATAGATACAGTTTTTGAAAGATTCTTCCCCTTTCTTGCCAGATATGTCAAAATATTGCCTACATCAATTAGCCCCACACTTTCTATCAAGTTTCTGAATTTTCTTCCGCCTCCAAGTTATCCAAAATGAAGTAAGATTGGATGGCTTCTCTTTGCAATCCATTTGATTAGAGTTAATTTGATATCAAAAATAAATTCTATATCAGATTATTATATGTGGTATAAAAATAGAAAGAAGATGGTAAAAAAAAAATTAGATGGTATCATATTTATTTTTGGAGAGAGAAGATAAATAAATACAATGACAGGTTGGTATTTGATAAATTTTCGATAATCCATACTCGATAAAATATCCTCAATATATTAATAAAAAAGATGCAAAATGAGATAGTGGTGATAAAAAAATGCCAAGAAGAATAAAGCTTAGAAATAGAGTATATTTGTAGTTATTAAATTTATTTTGATGTTTTTCAAATTCATTCGATAAAGAATTTTTGTAAAAAAATAAAGATGACGATGGCATTATATAAATGGTTATACATTTGTAGTCATTATATAAAAATTAATTAAAGATGACAATATGATTTTATATTAAAAAATCTATTTTATATTGATAGATATATTTATAAATTTGACCAAATTCTTATATAGGATTACCTCCAAACAATATACTAAATTTTTTATTTTTGAAGTAATTTTACTACTAATCAAATATAATAAAATTATTTTCTTTACAATCATCTTTGTAGATAAATAATTTTTAAAATTATAAAATTATTCTATAATTTGATATATTCCAATCAAAATGGACCCAAGATTGAAGCATGTCTTCAATATAGACAAGATAGTTTTAGGAAAAGAACATCTTAGGATAAATGGGTCACCGTCTCGGAGTTAGAACAATGACGAGGACATCCAATACTAGCTGACCCTCCTTTTTTGCAAAAATTTCATCTGTACATAGTTTGTTTTTCAAGGTAGGCTAAATGAACACACACCTTTACTTCGTCCAGAATCGCAGCCTTCCAAATTAATTACGTCAGCTTCACCTCTTAGATTCTTATATTATTTATCTTTCCTGAAGTTCAACTAAGATTAGTAGTTATATTAAAGTACTATCAGTTTTCATTTTGAACTGATTTGACAGACAAAATTAACTATTAAATTTTTCAGAAGAGTATCAATATTTCTATTATCTTTTGGATAAAATATATTTTTATTTAGACTAGGGTTTGATTAGTGCATTGTCACATTCCCATACCTAATAATAAAAATCAAGGGAGCCTAATCCCTCGGCAACGCTCTAGTAAGAATTGGCATATTAATTAATATGTTGGTCTCTCTCTCTCTCTCTCTCTCTCTCTCTCTGTACATGCGCATATATACATACACTCCGCATGTATCCATACATTCCAAAAGCAACTGTTTTATTTATTTATTTTTGTATAGAGCAACTATTTTATCCAGGATCTTGTGTATATATGTCTTCCAAAATCATTCATTACAATTTTTTCAAAAGGGATGTGATGGGTCTAAAATTGACCCCTCGTTAACAGCATCACTATTTGCCGCCCAATCTACAGCATTATTTGCATCTCTATAAATATGCTTGGCTATTATATTAAAGTTCTAGTATCCAAATCTCCGATTATCAGAGGTTTCCTAGTATTCTGATGCTCCGCCCCCATTGCATACTCATGATGTGACAGTTCTGAAACCTCCCTTCATGATTGGATTATCTCTCAATTCAACCTTCGGCACGGAAATATTATAAAGCTTCAAGCATGTGTTTTATGGGACTGTGTGTAATCCAAAAATATGTGGCCACTGAGGGATTTTTTTTAATATTTTTTATTTATTATTTTCAAAATTCTCTTCTTCCCCAATTTATTTTTAAAACTACTGTCCACCTCGAAACCGTTAAATCGATGATTTTACGGCCACTTTAGCACTGATATAGTCGGGAGTGAAATCGTCGGCTGATCAATGCATCAAATATAACATAAAAAATATTAAAATATTTAATATTTAAATTATATTATTTTATATTTAATATTTTTTATATTTATTAAAAATAATTAATTATAAAAATTAATTATAAATCAACGCGTAACGATTTTTTAACATATACTGATGAAATTTATATTTAAATTTAGATCTGTTAAATATACTATATGTAATAATTTATAAATAAATAAATAAATAAATAAAAAAGAAAAAAATAATGCGGCTTGAGATTGGAGCTCAGTAAGAAAAATAGGAAATTAAATGAGTAGACCCATAATCTTAAAAGAAAGAGGGGCTGTTGACTTGTTGTGAAAGAGAAGAATTATATGGGACTCGTGATTCAAAATGGAGAAAAGGTTTGCTGGAGCTTCTCGTGGAGCCAAGGGAGTCTGAAGCAAAGTGGACGTTGGCATGTCACACAGCATCGTTTGCGTGATCACTTTCGCACGTTTCATGGAAGCCTAGGTGCATGTGGACTCAAACGAACGAGGGAGTGGAGCGGGGCCAGTTCAAGCACGATCACTTGGGAGCATTTCAAAAAGCTTGCGGATTTGAATGACGATTGATACACAGACATAATGAAATTAAAATTGATAAAATATGATTCAATCTGTCAATTCAATTCATATTCGATCCGTTATAAATAAATTTAAATTAAATGAGTTTAGATCATGGATCTATCTGTTTAATCCGTTTAATAATTGAATTGGATTTGGATTTTAGATATCTGATCCGTTTAATCTATTTAATATTCAGATCGAATTGAGTCAGATAATCCATTTAACTTGTTTAACCTGTTTCTGATCTATTTAACCTAACTTGTTTAACCTGTTTAACCACCCATTTAACATATTTAACTTATTTCTGACCCATTTAACTCGATCTGTTTAATATGTTTAATCCATTTAACCTTTTAACCTAATTTGATCTATTTAATAAATGGATTAAACGGGTCGGGTCGGATTATCTGTTTAATAAACAGGTCGGGTTCAGGTTTGAATTTTTGATTCATTTAATAAACAGATCGAATTTGGATTGATGATTTTCTAACTCGATCCATTTTTGATCTGACCCGTTTATGACCCGATCCGACCCGATTGCCACCCCTAGATGAAATAAAGAGCGAAACCGAGTGAAACTTTGGTACAAACATAAAAGCTAAGAATTTTAATGGGATTCAGATACAGAAATCGAGTAGAATTCGAACTCTTCACAGCACGCGACGTCTTATAATCCCATATCGATAAATAATAAAAATCTCTTCCCTCGTAAAGCCTATAAAAAGGACCCCAAGTTACAAGGAAAAAGCATCCAAGAGTGAGAGACATAGAGAGAGGGCAGCGAAGATAACTTTGGATTACGGAGAAGGCTTCTAAGAAGGAGGTGCTTCGAAGCTGAGTTTATTCTGCGCCATCTTCATGCCTACACCATCTCGAAAATCAGATCCAAAGGAAAAGAAGAAGAAAAACCAGTTCGTTCTACGGAGTATGGAGGAAGAAAGAGAGGTCATCAACAATCTTCCCGACGAGACTGTACCAATCGATTTCGGAATCTTTGTTATAGTTTTATTTTATTATTTTTAAAATTTTTGTACTTAAATTTATTTTAATATAAAAATTTATTTTTTTGAACTTTAAATTTTTGTTATTTATTTTTATTGCAAGTAGATGCTTAGATCTAATTAGTAGATCTTAGTTCTAATTTATTTTTATGTTCTTTAAATTCTTACCTTTATTTTATTGCAAGTAAATGATATGATCTAAATAGTATATCTTAGTACCTAATTTTTTACACTTTTAATTTATATTTTTGACTTAAATTATTTCTTTAAAATTTATTTTTTATAAAATCAAAGATTTAATTAAAATACTACCTTCTCTGTGGATTCGATCCGACGTACTACTTTTTACATATTTTTAATTTTAAAGTCAGAATTAATTTGATAATCACGATGTTCTAACGACAACATCATCAGTATATCAATTTTTGGCACCGTTGTCGAGAAAGGTATCAATTTTAACATTTGATTTCTTTGATTTTCTTGTGGATATAGTTTACCAATTTTTTTTGATTTTTATCTTTTTGTGGAAAAAAAGAAAAGAAAAGAAGGGTGAAACACTTTAATTTGATAAGATCAATCCTAACCTAACCTAAACTACTTTTTTTTAATATTAATTACTATTTTTTTAAATTAACATAAAATTCATCCATATAAACTTAATAAAAATTGTATAACAAGAGTAGAAACTTAACTATTTAGAAACATTCATCATCTTAGATTTACTTTTGATGATCGCTGGAAACAAGGTAAGCTTTCAAGTTTGATTAATTTCATGCATATAATTTAGTTGCATAGAATCCTTGTTTGAAATTGGTTGTGCATATTCATCTCAAATCAACTTAAAGGCAACACCTATTAATAAGATAAGGTAAAATTCATCACCCTTCTTTAGCCCAAAAATCACCAACCAGCATCCTGCATTAATCCAAGCCTAATTAAATTAAGTAGATGTTGGCCTCTAGGATCAATTAGTTCAGTTTGAGTAATGTGATGAAGTCAAGTGCAAAGTAAGTTTGAACTCACCTATGAAACAGGTGTCTAAAAAAGAAGTTACAAAGGCAAAGCCTAAGTGGACTCGTGGTTATTTAATTGATTTCGTTACTTATCTGGCCAATCCAATTGGTATCTAAAGCAAGCAACGAGAGGACTCCTACAACCCCACCTCTTACCTGACTAGTTGAAGGAAGTGAGAACAGACCCAACTTGCATTTAGGCTAAGCCACTCTACATCGAACTGTTAGGTTTAAGAAATCCGTAGGTATTCTAGGTTTAATTACTTGCTAACTTGATTGCAATTAACACTTAACCACAACTAATTCTTCTCATCTATCGTCTTTAGGT
>KE505340.1:324875-335527 GCA_000441515.1 Elaeis oleifera | reverse complement strand
GTATCTTAGATCTGAAATTAAGATTTTGATCATTGAATGATTGTTTGTAAAAATATTTACAAAACTGAAAACTATTTTCAAACATCAAATCCGAACCCATATCAGCCCAAAACTTAATTGAGAATTAAGCGATCTAGATTTGAGAATCAAAGATCTAAGGCATCAATTTCATAATTCATGGATTAATGGGTTAGCTCGAGTCAAGTCTATTTAATTGGATTAAACCTAGAATCATTGATAATGGACCATATTAGTAATTCATCAAATCTAATTAAAGTTAAATTTGATTGGGTCAATTTCTTCTCTTAATCAATTCTCAAAAGTTGTAGTTGGTTGGATCCATGTCTTTGATTAAACTAAGATGGAGTTTGATCGTAGCTCCGTGATTGAACCTAAGTTTATAAGTTAATCAAATTAAAATTGATTAACCAGTTGGTATCTAAGTAAGTTTAGCAGTCTTGATCGGTGGTTACTAATTGGGAGCTACTTGTATAGATTGAGTCTATGATGAGTTAATGACATATCCCTCCCACCGATCTCACTTACCTGACCAATATGGTTAATCATTTTTTGATTAGATCACTTAATGATTGGACTTGACTCATGCTAACTAGAAAATCAGTATGACTGATTTAGGTATCCCTAGTTCAACTTGTCTTGAGTCTTCTTCATGACTTGATGAAGTCAATGGAAAGATTTATGACTCGTTAGGTAGACCAGATTAAACCTAATCTTCTTTAATCTGACTTGATGAAGTCAGTGAGAGGATTAAGAATAACTGATCGAGTCTTTTCTCATTTATCAATTTAATTAATTAAATTTTCTAAAATTATTAGGTCCCTAAAAATGGAATAGTTATGGAGATGGCTAGATTATAGCCTCCCATTAAGTTGGATGATAATAGGTCCAATAGTTGAATGATCATTGGATGGTCCAAAAGTTTGGTGCTCATCTGCTATTAAAATTATCATTTATAATATGATGACTTAGTCAAGTCTCTCTTATGGGTGATCAGGATGACCGATCAAAATCGAGCCTGATCATTTGTGGTTTGATTTCTGAGTATGATCATGTTAATGGTTGGACCTAACTAGACCTTTCAGTGGAGGTCAAAGCCTACTGTTAAAATTCTGGGGCAAAATCAATTACTAAAAATTATTTGTTGAAATAATTGGTTAAGAACCTATCCATAGATGTACATGGGTGAGTCGGCCAAAGCCGAACTCATATGCAACTGTGTGGATTCTAGTACCCGCTAAGGAATTAAAGTAATTCTTCGAATTGAAGGTAGAGGCTATCAATTCATTTAAAATAGTAAAAGAATCTTTAGACTAAAGTCCATATCTTTAGGCTTAATTGATTCATATACTAATTAGGTCTTGATTTTCTTTATAGTTATGGCTATCCGATCACTATTAGACAGTGATAAATTGAGAGGATCCAATTTCAATAGCTGGTATCAAAAATTGAAGATAGTCCTGAAGAACGAGCAGATTCTTGTACGTGCTGACAGATCTGACACCTGAGGAGCCCGCTCTTAACGCTTGCGGTACGGTTTGAGACACTTACTTGAAGTGGTTCAACGATCGTACCATGGTGCATTGTATTATGCAAGTGGTTATAAACGACGAGTTTAGTTGTAAATTCGAGGAAGCTCAGCTAGAAGAAATGCTCAAAGTATTGAACGATTCTTTTGGCACTCCGACGACATTGAGCAGTACAAGACCAATTGTATCATTTTTAATACTAGAATGATGGAGGGGACATCTATAATCGATCATGTATGGTACATGATCGAACAGATCGAGCATCTCAGCAAGCTTGACTTTCTTTTGCATGAGCAGCTTGGGAAATATGTGATTTTGAATTTTCTGTCGATGTCCTATTTACCGTTTCTCAGTCATTATCGAATGACAAAGCTGGTAGTAAACTACCATGATTTGTTGGGGTTGCTGCAGACTTATAAGAAAGATCACTAGCTCCACAAGGAGACGATGAATGTAGTGAGAGCATCTTCTTTAGGTGGGCTCGTCCTTTTAAGAAAGAAAGAAGAAGAAGAAAATTATGGTGCCAAGTACTGGGAGTTAGACCGTGAAGTTTAAGTTCAAGTTCGATCAGAGTCAGGTAGAGTACTTCTACTGTAAAAAGCAAGATCATTGGAAGAGGAACTGTCCTCAATACATTGCTTTCGTTGATCTGAACAGGCTGAAGAAGAAGAAGCAATCAGTTGCTAAGCAAGGTATGATAACTCCTTGTAACTTCTCAATTTATGATACAATGACCTGGGTATTAGATATTGATAGTCCTATTAATATTTACAATTCGTTACAAGGACTTCAAGTCAGTAGGAGATTTGAAGATGGTGAGAGATTTCTGAATGTTGGAGATGGAAGATTAGTTCCAGTTCTAGCTTTAAAAATCATCAAACTTGTATTCAATTTTTATATCATTGTTCTTAGTGATTGCTATTATTGTCCTAGTTTCTTATTGAATGTAATTTCTGTAGTCCTTCTGGCTAAAGAAAATTATGAAATTTTAATAAAGAAAATTTTTGTGATATCATTTTGAATGGTGCTACTGTAATGCATGGATAATTGAATAATAGGATTTACATTGTATCATGGCCTAGTGTAATATATACATTGAGAAAATGCCCTAAGATAGATGATGTCTCGGATGGCTACCTTTGGCACTGTATGCTATGTCATATTAACAAGAATAGGATGAACAGGTTAATCCGAGAGAAAATTCTTAAGAATAATGATTGTGAATCATTGCCAACCTGTGAATCATGTTTACTTAGCAAGATGACCAAATCATCTTTTACTGAAAAAGATGAACCAGTCAGTGATGTTTAGGTCTCGTACATACTGATGTATGTAAACCAATGAGTACAAGTGTGAAAGGAGGACATCAATACTTCATTACATTTATAGACGATCTATCTAGGTATGGGTATGTCTATTTGATAAAGAACAAGTCAGAATCGTTTGAAATGTTCAAACGATTTTGTAGTGAGGTAGAGAAACAAATTGAAAAGAGTATTAAAACTTTTCGATCTGATCGAAGAGGTAATACCTTTCAGATGAATTTCTGACACATCTAGAAGAGAATGAGATTCTCTCGTAATGGACTCCTCTTGGAATACCACAGCATAATGATATCTCAAAAAGGAAGAATCGAACTTTGTTGGACATGATTCAGTCCATGATGGGGATTTCAAGTCTGCCAATCTCATTTTGGGGTTATGCATTCGAGTCGGCTCGCTATGTACTTAATAGGATTTCAAGTAAGTCTGCGAATAAAACATCATATAAGATATGGACTGGGCATAAATCAGTACTCTCAAATATTAAGATTTGGGGGTGTCCGGCTTATGTCAGACCTATATACTTAATAGGATTTCAAGTAAGTTTGTGAATAAAATATCATATAAGATATGGACTGGACATAAACCAGTACTCTCACATCTTAAGGTTTGAGGGAGTTCTACTTATGTCAGACATTTAAAAATAGACAAACTAGAATCTAGGTCTGACAAGTGTGTCTTCATAGGGTATCCTAAAGAAATCGAGGGGTATTACTTCTACCTTGTTAATGAACAGAAAGTGTTCGTGAGCAATAAAGCATACTTTTAGTAAAAAATTTCTTAGTGAAGGAATTGATAATTCTAAAATCAAGCTTGATGAAGTTCGATGGATAGAAGAACTGACACAATCTAGTAAACCCATAGAATTCGATTTGACAGTCAAATCCAGAACTTGTTAATGATGCACCATTAAGGAGATCCGATAGAGTATCGCACCCATCGGACAGATACTACGATTTCTTAATCCGAAATAGAGATCCTGTTAAACTTGATGAGAGCAATGAGGATCCGATCTCCTATATGAATGCAATACAGAGGTTTGACTTCGATAAGTGGCTACAAGCCATGAAATCCGAAATGGAGTTCATGAAGATCAACGATGTGTGGATATTAGTTGACCTACTTGAAGGGATAAAATTCATCGAGTGTAAGTGGATCTTCAAGTGGAAGAGAGGTGCAGACGGTAAGATGAAGACCTATAAAATCTATTCGGTTGTCAAGGGGTATCATCAACGTTATGGTATTGACTATGACAAGATGTTCTCTCTTATGATAATGCTGAAATCTATTCGGATCATGCTTGCGATAGCTACACATCTAGATTATGAAATCTGACAAATGGATGTGAAAACAGCTTTCCTCAATGGTGAGCTGGAAGAAGAGGTGTATATGATACAACCTGAAGATTTTCTATCTATAGATGAGTCTAAGATATACAAACTTTAGAGATCTATTTATGGATTGAAGCAAGCAAGTAGGAGTTGGAACATGCATTCTGATAAAGTGATTAAAACGTATGTCTTCGTTAGGAATGAAGAAAAATCCTGCATATATAAATAGGTTAATAATTCTATGATAGTATTTTTATTCTGTATGTGGATGACATTCTCTTAGTTAGAAATGACATTTCTGCATTACAAGAAATAAAAGTTTGGCTATCATCTCAATTCTTCATGAAGGACTTAGGAGAAGCATCCTACATCTTTGGGATGAAGATCTATAGAGATAGATCAAAGAGGGTGCTTGGATTATTTCAGTCCATGTACATAGATACCGTACTGAAATGATTCAGCATGAAAAATTTCAAGAAGGACTATCTTCCGATATGCCATGAAATTACTCTCTCAAAGAGAAATTGTCCGACAACTCTTCAAGAAAGGAAGCGTATGAGCATAATTTCATACGCTTCGATAGTGGATTCCATAATGTACGCTATGACATGTACAAGATCAGATATGGCATACTCATTGGGAATAGTGAGCAAATACCAGTCTGATCTAAGGGAGAACCACTGGAAGGTTGTAAAAGCCATCCTTAAGTATTTGAGAAATACTAAGGACCAGTGACTTGTTTATGGTAAAACCGACTTAAAATTTATGGGATTTATAGACTTCAATTTTCAATCGGATCATGACGATAGTAAGAGCATATTGGGTTACATCTATACCCTGAATGGTGGAACAATCTGTTGAAAAAATTTTAAGCAGCACACCATGGCTGACTCTACTTGCGAGGCGGAATACATCGCAGCATCCGATGCTGCAAAAGAAGCTATGTGGTTGTGAAAGTTCATCAGTGAGTTTGGAGTGGCACCTTCCTCGATGGCCCTATTTTGTTATACTGCGACAGTACCGCACTATTGGTGAAGTGAAGGAATCGAAGTCAATCAGCATACCAAACACATTCTGCATTGCTACCACCTAATCCAGAAGATCGTGGATCGAGGTGATGTTGAGCTTCAGAAGATAGAAAGGAGAATCTGACCGACCCATTTACTAAAATCCTCAGTATCAAGAAGTTTGAAGATCATAAACTGAAGATGGGTATACGATACTGTATTGATTGGCTTTGAGCCAAATGGGAGTTGTTGGAAATTGTGTTCTAAAGACAATCGTCAGTCTGTTGATGGTTGTACTAAAAATATAAATATATATGAATTGATAAATTGATAAAATTATTTTAACTTTTCATCACAAAGTAGTGTACATCTTCTTAATGAACTTCAATTATTGTGATGAAGTCCTTAGAACTATCTTAATCGATATAGGAGGATATATCATTTAGTCTTTAAATTTAGTTCACGACCAAATGATACATTATTACTAGGATGATAACATTTATCGAGTGTAGGTCGTTGTGTGTCATATACGTTGGTTGTCCTCATAATCAAGTGGTGTAGAGACACTGGTATAGTATACAAGTAAGATGCAGGAGTACATCTCATTGAATGTGACCAACTACTGGGCACTCTGCTATCAAGAGTAGCTCGCAAAGGATATGGGTATAAGTGTCTCTCTGACTTGAGATCATCATGGTGACTTGCAAGTAACTCATTGTACTTTGATGTCAGACTATCTAAACTTCTAATTCAGTGACGAAAGATTTTGGGTACAGTCAAATACTTGTGAAGTCGGTGTGTGAGTCAAGATGGAATTAACCCTCCGAATAAGTAAGAGTTAATACATCAGTGTGTTTCAATTTAATAAAACTTTGACCAGAGTAATCCATGTGATGAATTTGAAAGATTGAGATACAATGTGATTGATAAATCGGGGTTGACAGTTAAACTCCAGGTCACGTTGAGCATTAGGGTCAAAGGGATCAATTATACGGTAACCATATGTCAATAGATTCATGAATGATGCTTTGCAATCTTTCAATCTATTCGGACGTCGGATCCCATTGCTAAATGGTTTCATCAATTAGTTCAAGAAGTTATTCCTGTGCTACCGTCTTAGGTTCCAACTTATGGGGTTATACTGAAAAAAAGTTTTCGACTGATTATATGGCTAATCAACGATTGAGAATCATTCTAGGATTTAATTGTCAAGTCGATTGATGATTAATCTTGTGCAAAAGTTACAACAATATAGTTTGCTAATTGTTGATAAATTATAAAAGATTAATTAGCGATTAGATTGCTAATTAACTCAGTTTAATTGAGCATTAAAGTTTGGAGTAAATCTAATTGAATAGGATTTAATTGGTTTGACCCGATTAGGTTATGAGATGACCTAATCGCTAAGAGTATTCGATTCCTCATTCAAGCTTGATTAATTTCTAATTTGATTAGAATTTAATCAAGATCATTTACTACCTAATTGGATTAGGTAATTTAATTGAGTCTAACCTAATTTGGTTGGATCAAGAATCTAATTAGAAATGAATGTAAACTCGAATTTGAATGGAACAAGAACACCCCATACGCCACCTTTCACTATGCCTTACTTTTCTCTATGCATAAAATTGGTTTTCACATTGAATTTTTTGCCCGCAGAAGGTGTGTGATGCCTTCTTCTGGTCCTCTTTAGATCAGGATTTGATTGGTTAATTTTGATTTCAAATTAGTTTGAAATCAAACTTAAATCAAGAGTCCAAGTTTTGTGGGACTCTTCATTGTCGTCGATCAGTCTTCTTTCTCACATGCAAAGAATTTTTGTGTGATATTTTCTGCACCAATCTGAGTTGTGCCACCCTCCTTTCTGAGTCCCTTATGTGTGGATTAAATCTGATTTAAAAAGGAGTTCAAAATTGATTTGAATCCATGATAAGATCAAAAGCTATTTTGAAGCTGAACCAGATGATCCAAACTCTACATGGGACGCCACCTTCAAGAAGGGCTATTTTTTGTGCACCAAACAACTTCAGATTTGGCATGAGAGAACCTCAGAGAGGGCATGAGAGAATTGAAAAAGAGGGGTGGGTGTCTGTGTGTGAGAAAAAGAGAAAGAAGATCCTCTTTGGGATGTGAGATCCAGGATGGGGATTCTAGAATTTTCTAGTTCTAATTTTGTGAGAGAGAAAAATAAAAAAAATTTATTTTTTTCTTTCATGCCATCTCCTCTTTGAGAAACTCTTTCTTTTAATCTGGAGGTATCCATTTGATCTGAAGAAAGAGATCTCCATCAGCCATCCAGAGCCTTCATCGTGAGCTAGTATTTTCAGGAAGGATGATCTGTTCGGGGCTTCGAGTGAATCACCTGTAGAGGTCGGACATGCTGTGCAGCTTCTTGACATCAAGAAGGACCTCATGCATCAGCAGTGGTGATCGTCGACCCATGATTAGGTAATGGGTTCTAAACTCATCGGATTAGATCTAAGTATTAGATTTGATTCAGGACATCGATATAGTGTTTTCTTTCAGATCAAATTTTGTTGTGTAATATTTTTATGTCATAGATCTTTAGTAAGGTAGTTTAGATCTGATTTAAAGCATGTGTAGGAGATTAAATAATTTAATCTACTACTTTTGCTATAAAATTTTAAAAAATACTTGCTTTGAACTGCCTGTTTCCCAATACAATGGACGATAGTGTCAGAAAGTATTTGAGGAGTTGAAACAGTACCTTAGCTTGGCACCCTTGCTTATAAAGCCCAACCTGGAGAAGAATTATTACTCTATCTTGCCATATCTCCATTAGCAATTAGTTCAGTTCTTATCCGGAAAGAAGGACGAATCCAAAAATCAGTATATTAGTCAGGTAAGGTCCTTTAGAATGCTGAGATCAGGTACACAAAGTTGAAAAATTAATATTTGCTCTGGTCGTCATGGCAAAAAGCTTCGGCCCTACTTCAAACTCATACAATAGTGATGCTCACGGATCAGCCGATCAAGGCGGTCCTCCACCATCGGGATACGTCGGGACATGTTGCAAAATGGACTTTACATCTCTCTGAATTTGACATTAAGTTCCATCCAAGGCCTTCAATTAAGGCTCAGGTCTTGACGGACTTCATCCTTGAGTGCACCATCCCTAACAAGGAAGGCTCAGAGACTACGGAGGTCGCTCAATGGTGCTAGAGGAATAAATAAATATGAACCCTAAACCTGAAGACCAATGGATTCTTCATGTGGATGGATCTTCCGATTCATCAGGATCAGGAGCTGGGATCATCTTAATCGGGCCGGAAGGTGATGTGACGGAGTATGCTCTGCGGTTTGAATTTTCAACCACTAACAACGAAACAGAGTATGAGCCTTTAATTGTCGGTTTTAGACTTACAAAGGATGTGAGAGCCAAACACTTAAAGGTCTTCAGTGACTCTCAACTGGTGACAGGGTAAGTCAAGGGTGAATATGAAGCTCGGGAGGAAAACATAAAGAGGTACCTTGAAAAGTAAAGAACTAACCACATCTTTTTAAGCTTTAATATCCAACAGGTACCTCTGACACAAAATACATGGGCAGATGCACTGTCAAAGCTAGCAGTCTCTCTATCGTCCGAATTCCAAAAAGAACTTACATTGAGATATTAGAAAACTCAAGCTTGGAAGAACCTCTTGCTGTTCAGTAGATTGAAGAAGAGCCTTGCTAGATTGACTCTTTGCTAAAGTATCTCAGGTCAGGCGAATTACCATCTGACAGCCGGAAAGCTCGAAAAATCCGCAAGCAGGCTGCCCGCTATGTGCTTCATAATGATAAGCTGTATAAGTGATCCTTCTTTCTCCTACTTCTGAAGTGTCTGCGACCATCCGAAGCAGACTATACACTAAGAGAGGTCCACGAGGGGATTGTGGAAGTCATTTGGACATAAAGACTCTTTCTTACAAATTTTTTAACAATGTTATTATGGACCTTCGACGCAAAAGGATGCCTCTGATTTTGTCAGAAGATGCGATCGCTGCCAGAGAATTTTCAATGTTCAGCATCAACCAGCAGTGCCCTTTGCTCCTATCACCGCTCCATGGCCTTTTGCTCAGTGGGGAATGAATATTTTGGGTTCCTCCTGGTGGCCATCGATTATTTCACAAAGTGAGTGGAGGTCGAGCCCCTAGTCCATATAACAGAGGCTAAGGTTAAAGACTTCATCTGAAAATTCATTATTTGCCATTATGGTCTCCCGAAGGTGCTGGTAACTGACAACGGCAGGTAGTTCAACGGCTCCTAGCTCCAAGAATTTTGTGAAGACCTTGGAATTGAACAACGCTTCACTTTAGTTAGACACCGATAAGCAAATGGGAAGGCCGAAGTAACGAACAGAACTCTCTTGCAACGCCTGAAGGCTAGACTTAATCGGACTGGGGTGTCCTAGGTGAACGAGCTGTGTCATGTATTATGGACATACTGAATAAATCAAAGAATTTCGATCGGAGAAAGTCCATTCGATCTTTATTTGGAATCGAAGTAGTTATACCGGTTGAGATCGAACTTCCTTCCCTCAGGGTCGAGGAGTATGATATGTCTTCAATTTACCGCAAGCACACGGTGTGCAATATAGCATATCTGATGAGTACGGATCGATCATATGAGAAATTAAATTTTAAAATATGTTTAAATATTTGTTGAGGTAAACTTTAAGAAAAAAGAGAGGAGATTGTTTGTTGGATTACTAATTATCAAAGTAGTAAATTAATTAATTATAAAGATAAATAATCTAAAATATCTAGAATTTTGAATTCACTAGACTAATGAATTAGAGAGACTTCCTATGATTTCTCTTATAATATCTTTTGATTAAGGTGTAAAACATGAACAAGTATGGATCATGAAAAAATTTAACTCAACTATGATCTATCAAGTATTTCGCTTTCACCCTAATTAAGAGACATTTTCTTTCTCTTTTTTTTTCTCTTGTGCTACCCAAGTATGGGCTATGAAGGGACCCAAACCCAACTATAACCCATCAAAGTTTTCACATGGAAGGAGAAAAAAGGATTTAGAGATCTGTGAGCCTTCTACCAATCATACTCTCTTACATTAAATCAAGCATGGACTATAAAGAAATTCTGACCCAAGGATAGCCCATCAAATCTCTTGACAAGAAAGATGAAAGAAAAATGATTCTAAAAATTAAAAACTCAAAAAGAGAAATTCAAAAAAGAAGGCTTCTATTCATGCTCTAGCTTCATCCAAATTTTAGAGGGATTGTTTGGCCAGACATAGTTTGATTTGAAGCTCGAAAAAAAATAAATAAATAAATCTTATTCTATTTGCTGAAATTTAACTTACGAGAATTAAAAATTACAGAATTAAAAGATGCAAAAATTTAACTATTCTATTGCAGAAATTAAAATTATAAATTAAAAAAATTAATTTATTGTTGAATAAAATTCTGATACAAAA